>JAQGAI010000197.1:0-24769 GCA_034696905.1 Lepidocyrtus violaceus | reverse complement strand
CCGAAGGAATCCCAATCTCCCTCACCTACCAGGCTGATGAACAAGGTTTCCGTGCTGAAGGTGCCCATTTGCCCAAGTCCGTTGAACTGCCTGCGGAACACGCTGAACTCCACCGTCAAGCTCTCCTCAGATTATCTGCCGTAGACAGCAGCTACGACTCCCCAACTCTTCTTGTCAAATCTGCTTATGACACTCCAGCTATCCGTGTTGGCTCTTATGATGCCCCAGCTCCAGTGTTCCGGTCAACATATGGGGAGCCTGCTGTTGTTCGTGTTGCGGAAGAAGCCCCAATCTTTATCAGATCCTCCGGCTACTAATCAACATTTTTGTGTTTTACCTAACCTTACTGATTGATATGTATACCTATGTGATACTTTTGGATATTTTTTTATAATTTAAGTCAAGAACAAACTGTGATTCAACGTTTTGCCTCCTCTCTTCCTCAACTCTTGGGTAATAAATATTTCCATACAGCAAATATTTCCATGTAACGACCAATAACGTATAAGTACGATGAATTTAGTTAATGGATAAAATAATTTTTTTATTGAACATATCATCAAAATGCATTAGGAGTAAAAGTTAGTAGGCATCCCTCAGAATCGCATACCACAGAAGCTAGTTAGTTTAAGAGCTAGTTAAAGCGATCATTACACTCTATTGCTGCAGAGAATGGTGAAAACGACGATGTGTTGAAGAAGGATAATGGGATTAATCATATTTTGAAGTTGAAGCCCTCCCACACCTGAGAAAGCGTTTCATATTACAATATGTTTTATATCATTTCACTATACAATTAATTAATTAAAGTTTTAATCGCGTAATAAATTTTATTAAATTAGAATTTCCAGATCAAATAAATTTACTCATAAAGACACCTCATCAGGTGAATCAGAGTCATCGGCATGTGTAATTTACAGGCGTAGTTTAGCCGTTATAACGATTGCGATTAGAAATCTGATACCCATTTCTTCGATTGTAATATGAGGGACGAGGTTGAAAATTACCATTATGATTTTGATTGGGCCATTTAATCGCGGATTGGCTAATGCTGGAAGCTGACGATGACGAAGATGAGGAGGCAAGTTTGGACTTGCCCAAGATTTTGTCGATCATCCTTTTTACAACTCGAATTTGATCTCCAACTTGTGTTGCTAAAAAAATCAATTCAAAGTAAATTAGACTATAATAGGTAAACATTAATTAATCCCTGGTTAGATATGACTAGATAATATGCACTGACCATAATATCGCCCAGAAATTCCAAACGTGTCCCAGCACCCAATGTCATTTTCAGGTAGACTTGACATAGCTTGGGGAAATATGACTATGAGCCCGAGGCGATCAGCCAGCTCCAGCAAGCCAGTGTTTTCAACATGAGTAGCATTAGCGAACTCTCTGGTAATTTAGACATAATTACATGATTTTAGGTTTTTCAATTTCATAATTTATGCTCGATTAAAACAATTGGTTGCTTATTTCATAATTTACACCTTCCACTAAGACATCCATGAAAATAAAAATGGAGGTAGCACCGCTTCTCATGGTAGTAGCCCCTTCTGCACCTTCTCGGCACGTAGTAATAGCCAACGCTATCCATTTGATGGTTCTGTAAGCCTTGTGTAAACTCTGTTTGATCAAACGTGGAAACTCTTCCTTTCGGAGTATTGTACCGAGCTGATGGAAATCCAAATCATTATTTTTCAATTAAGTAAAAGTAGAGCATATGATAGCTTCAAAAATCAAAAAAGGAATTAAATTCTGTTCTCTGTTACTGAATGCTTCGCCGGAAGTGTTTAAATTGTTGAAAAGTAAAAAGTTGATCGCGTCCGTCACTCCAGAAAACCCACACTGTCCTATGAAAAACATTGACTCTGTTACTTCTGTACAGGGCCGGCCATAAACTCTATTGTCAGTTGGCTGTATGTGGAAAATGTGCATTGATATTTGATTTTATTGCTATTTTACAATTTACAATTAAAACAGTTTGGTTAAGAAATCTGAAAACCTTACCAGCACTAGATTTGCATCCTGCACCCTAGTAAAAATCGACTGTAAGGAGCCAATGTACCTTTCGTAAATGGTTAAGATACCCATGCTTTGGCCTACGTAGATAGGAAATTTATTAATAAAAACATTTAAAAAAAGGCTTATTAGGCAAAAAATATCGTTCTGCTGTATTTGATAATGGCTTTACGTGGTGTGAAAAGTACGTTTCGAACTCCTGTGTAAACGTACAAACGCTTATTTCTCAGGTTAACCGGATCTTCAATCAATCCCCGTCTCAGGTAATCTTGAATGTCATTGTGGACCAGAAGGGGATCATACAACTGACTTTCAGTCAAGTTTGCTAGTTTTGTACACACTCGGTCATAATCCATCACTGACCCGTTTGGCGGTCCACATCGGTAGAAAGCTGTAACAAATTCGATTCCAAATCGACCCTGAATGAGTCAACAAAATTAAGGAATGTAATTGTAATTGGCTAATGTAATTAGCGACGCTTACTATGACTGAACACAGCAATTCCAGAGAATAGTGACGAGTGAGAAAACTGGAGCTGTTGGGCGAATGTCCCTCCACTGGAAAATCCCGATAAAGTTATTTTGTCGGAACGAATGTGCATGTATCCTGTGAATCGGTTTCAGTTTCGGTTATGTAATGAGATCGGCTTTTCAGTGTATTAAGTTTTAATGTATGAGCAGTTTAATTAAGTTTTATGAATTTTACCCAATGTTTCCACTTGTGCAGAGCAGAAAGCTGGAAGCAGTTGGAAAATCACTGTGAAGATGATGATTGGAATCATTTTCGGAAGGTGGGGCAGGTAAGGTACTTACAGTAATAAATAGAAAGTCATTTATGTAATGACTTTGATGGGTCTATTGTTTTCACGTCTGCATTTTATATCTGAATAATATTTTTAGCAAATTTTAGGAAAAACAGTAACATGATAGATAACAATGTTGCGGTCGGATGGCGCGGTTTTCCCAAAGATTTGACCATTTTAAGTCATTTTCCTTATTGTTATTACGTCATGTTGTGTGGGAGAGAGGAATGACTTTAGATCATTTTCGTTATCCATACAATAAAAGGGAGCTGGATTCTTAAATCTTTTATTTTACTGTTATTCCAATGTACTGGACTGAAGTATGGTAAATGGAAGAATGGAGCCTAAACAATATGCGTAAAAGACAAAGAAGCAAATAATGTCTAATGCCAATGATGACAATGACTGTTGAGTTAATGATGTTGATCTAGATTACACATTACTTCGCATGAAAAACAAAAACAAAGATATGATTTCATCCTTTCGTCACATTTAGCTATTGTTGGTCAAGCATGGGTGTTCCATTTTCATTCGTAACGGATTTGTATTGCGGTCATATTTGTCTGGCATGTCATGTATAAAATGAGTCAATGAGTGTAAGTGTTTGAAGCTCGCGATTTTTAGGATAATTCAGAATTATACAATCGATGTAATTTCTTTTTAATTTATTGTTTTATTGCAGGAATTGTAACAAAATTTCTTATTTACAGTACAAATTACATAATATGGAGACAAGCTTCTCAAATCATTCAATGTTATCATCCAAACGCATAGCAATTAATACCCGGATTTAAAGACAACTGGAGGAGGAGCAACAACACGAACAATCGGAGATTCGTAAGCGGTAGCCCTGATGACGGGAGCTGGGGCATCATAAGACTCAACACGGATAACTGGGGCCGGAGCATCATAAGAAGAAGCTCTGATAACTGGGGCTGGGGCATCATAAGAAGACCTGACAACAAGAGCTGGAGAGGAGTCATAAGAGTCATAGCTACTTCCTGAGGAGGACACTCGGGCTAAAGCAAGACGGTGAGCTTCGGCGTGTTCAGCAGGCATCTCAACAGGCTTGGGCAAATGGGCACCTTCAGCACGGAAACCATTCTCGTCAGCTTGGTAGGTCAGAGTGATGGGGAGACCTTCGGGGGAGGTGTAGCTGTAGCTTCCAGACTTGACGATACCATGATCGGATTTGACCATACGGCCGGATTCGTCCTCATATGTTGATCCACGTCCGAGAACTGCTTCGGTGTTGTCAGTGACGGAGATTCCATTTCCAGTGGAGTATCTAGAAAGACAAATCAAACATACAAATTAGGCGAAGTTATAATTTACTTTTAGCCTCTTAACAAAATTTCCAAATTAAAGAATTCAACTTACTGGAGTTGGTTGGACTGGGAGCCACGGATGTCGTTGCTGAAGCTAGTGATGGGAATAAAGTTCCTGGCCACAGGTGCTTCATACCCATAGCTCTCGGCTCTTACAAGAAGAGGCTCAGATCGGAGAAGGCGGGAGCCTCCATAGGATCCATCATCGACTCGGATTACGGTGGAGGAGACTCCGGCAACAAGTAGGGCAAAAACGACAAACTAGAAAAATAAATTTAATGATTTAGTACAGGAAATCAGGAAAAATCAAATGAAAGAGTTCATGTAAAATAATATGTTATTTTTTACTTGACTTACCGGTCTCATGTTGAGGAGGTAGCTGTTTGGAAGTGTGTAAAATATTTTTGAGAAATCTTTCGATTTTTTGACTGTTCACTGGAGAACTGTTGAAGATGAACTGATGACTATTCAAAAAGTTCCATCGATATTTATACTAAATTGTTGAAAACCAAGATACGTTTAGAAAACCTGGAAAAATCGTTTACATGGATCGGATATTTTGTGCAGCTCTGCATTTTTTTCAGTATAGACCTAATCTAACGATTTTGCCAGATCATTGATACCTTTCATGCATTTCGATTCAAAAGACAAAGGCAAGAATACTTTCTGGAATCCTATCTTCTTTCCCGAAGGTTACTTTTCAGAAGGGTTTATCCAGCTTTGTTCAAGGGAGATAATGATACATATTCCATGTGAGCACAACGTGATCATCAATGATCAGATCAACATGAACTCGTTATGTACCTTTTCCCGAGAAAGGTTCAATGGCAAGGGCAAGGCTTTCCTTGTTTGTGAGATTCATTTCCTTGTCAATGTCAATACACAAATGACATGAGGCATACGTGGCATTTTATGTGTATGGCTTTTTGCTTCCTTTCCTGACCAGAACCAGAAGGGTTCAAGGATGTTTCAAGTAGATAGTAACAATGTGATCGTAGCATCCATAATATTTTTGAAGTACATTGACACAAAATCCCTGGAGACCCGGACCTGATATACCTTTAGCTGGAACTTATACAAAAAGTTAAACCATCTCTCTTGCCATTTAATCCGGACTCTGCGCTCACTTATCTTAGCACACTGTAAGTTCCCAAATTAAGGCAAACCATTAAGCTCATAATGTAAGCGGTTGCGAAAAGATGTACCACTCTAAGAAAACGAACTGAGGTAAAATTAAACATGTTAATTAATTATGTTGTTTATCACTCGGATAAAAATTTGAAGATGTTTGTATCGTCTCAGTATGAATTTGATGTGGGGGAAGAGAAACTGTTGTTGCATGAATAGCAATTACAATTAATATTTTAAATTCAAAGTTTCCAAACATAAAATGCAAGCAACAGAAGCGTATCGTGCCAGTTAATATCCGATTAGCCCATTCCAGTCATTCCAGAAATTGAATTAAATAATTGAATCTATTTGAGTAAAATCGTGACGAATTCTAGACTTTAAATACGAATTTCAGCATAGTCCTACATCACACAGCTGCATTACTACTCGATCTTTCATAACACAATTTGCAATATCAAATTAGGATACACAGGTTTAATATTTAAATGTCAATTTGCGTTTAACTACAAAACTCGTCATTGCAAGGGAGTAGGAAACAATTGGAAATGGGTCTGTCGATCGACCAGTATTGATTCCGATCTGAAATTTGAAGTTGCTTCACTAATGTATGCGTTTGCAAACCAATATTTCGCACCATTTTACAAGCTGGAAAATAACGGCCTCCGCTGACGTCTTTTTGGCCAAGTTGAAGTTCCCTTGATAGGGTGTGGTTAGATTTAATACTAGAGGAACAAAATTTTTCCACCTCGAACTTCCGTAAAGGCGGTGGACAACATACGGTCCATCATCAGCAAAATCTTGTGTAGTAGAACCGGCAATTTTTATTCTTACTTGCGAAATATTATAAGTGAGGATAATGGCTGTAAAGGATTTGATTACATCTCTGTTTCCGGAATCCAACTATTTATTATTACTATGCAAGCTGTACGCTGCAACGGCGCAGTCAGGACCACGTCGGTTGGTCATGAACTGAGCGGACGTCACCCAGCACTACCCCTTTTCATATTATTATCATACAAACAAATATAGGTATTAATAGGTAACCGTAGCCTAACCAAAATATTTTAGTCATGAGCATACATACATACATAGCTAGCTAGACACTTTATCATAGCCTTCAAATATCCCAAGTCAATGGAACCAATTTACTCTGCTGAAGATGAATTGGTGGATGTTTCACTTGGCCAGCCCTTATCAATCCAGCTCTTAACGTTTGCATCAATCGTATTTTTGTAGTAACAAGACAGTTAATTAGTTCCTAGAACTCCACTTATCCATATTTAGTATTTAGTAAGTTTGTAAATCAACAGTTGATATAAAACAAGGATCCAGCATTTATTTGCTTTCAAAGCATCCCAATCGCAATAATGTCACAATCGCAATAATTATGTGGTATACATACAAATGTGAACAATACTGATACTCGACAAAAGATAAAAATTGATACCGGCATCTTTTAGAAAGCGATTGGTTGAAAAAAATTGCCTGTAATCAACGGACGAAAATTGGACAAAATTTAGGCAGAAAAATACGCAATCGTGAAGCTCATTTAGTTCAAGTGGAAAACCACAAAATAGCATCCTTTCTTCCAAGAATTTTATCAGCATAGGTACACACCACACACATGTACAATTTATGGAAGGTAGAAAAGTCCGAAGTACTCATCGTCAGAAATCTCTTGACGCATCCACATCCCTTCATCTCACCTCATTAGCGAAAGGTTGATAGCAAAATGGAAAACCAAATATTATGCTGGTCGGTCCTCCATCTCCTTGCTCAAATTTATTGCATAAAAAAATCCAGACTCAATGTTTGCTACAGTCATTATTACTACAGAATGAAAAACAAGTAAAGGGAGGAAAAGAAAAGAACACTAAAAATGTCTACAAGTTCCTATCTTCAATTTTCAACAACGTTTTTTTCTTTAGCGCAGTCAAGCAAACAGTATTTCACTGTCAGTGTCACCGATAAAAAAATATTGATTTTTCCGTATTTGGTAACGTATTCCTTTGATATTGGTCTTCTTGCAAGTACACTTCTTTATAATAGCTCATTCTCAGCCCTGTCCTCCCTTTTGCATTGCTTGCTCTTCTCCAACGGAATGATTTGGCAGAAATGCCTACCTTTCAACAGGAGGAAAGGAGACAGTAAAAAATACTAAGGCTTGCCTATTTACTGGATGTGAGTGACTGAAAACGGATACCAGATTGGGAAATGCGATTTTAGTATATAAACGTGCCTTCCATATTTTGTATTCTATTCCAGGGATAGGATAAAACAGGAACTGGACGAAATAACGCAGCTGGAACTACACCAACACCTAAGAAATTGCAACGCATGGCTTACTAAACATGAAATAAAAAAGCATCACAGCAACAGCTTTCCATGTTGCCTCTCATTCCTCCACTTCCACTTATCGTTACATTTATAAGTTCCAGTAAACATGAGCCCACGTACATACATATCAACAACGCAGCGTCATCGAGTCATCATCATCATCATTTCCAGTGCCATATCATCTCATCATCAGCTCCGATAAAAACAAGCGATCTCGTACAACACACGCATTCATTTCATTAGGCACAAGATAACAATGCATATTCTCCAGCTCCAAGTTTTCCCTTTTCATTCCAGCAACTAAAGCAGAAGAGATAGGAATCCAAAACACCCAAAATAATAATGAAACCAACAAGCTCATTCCCGTTCTCCGTCCCCCCTTTGACTTTATATCCAGCCAGATGGAAATGGAATAGGAGCTAAAATGAATGACATGAAACGACATACGTGCATGTCATGCACGCATTTCGCATTCAACTATTCAGCCAAACCTTCATTTGCATTTACATTAGACTTGCACAAAAGCCTCCACACTACTCTCTTCTCTTACTTCATCAACATCATGGTCATACCCATTCCATTCCCCAAAATTTTCAACCGAAAAAGGGTTCAAATAAATACCCAAAGCCTAAAGACAAGAGCTTACGTAACGGAGGGGCCAGAAAGCAACCGGTATTTTGATTACTTTTTGGTATTCAAAACAGTGCATAGATGCCATGACAGGCTCTGTACCACCCCTCCCCTTCTGTTTTAGTTTAGAAGGATGATTGTGCAAGAGAGTCGGAGTCGTTGTTCAGAATTATTTCAGAAGTAAAAAAATCAACCACTGTGCCCGACTCCCAATTGTACAAACTCTCTGCGAATTCAATTCAGACCCTTTCTTTCTCGCGATCCTCCTGTGTGTAGCGTAATGTCATGTCATGATAATGTTTGCTGTAGTGAGTGGCGGCAGTGGTGATGATGTTGGAAAAGGGGAGAAGAGTTTTAGGATCCGGTGGGGTAATATGTTAGAAATCTCTTTTTCTCTCCCTAAATAAACTTGAAATTGTAAAAAGCAAACTACACATTGTATACTTTCCTGTCCGTGCACTCTACACCAACCTTATCTAGAAAACTTCTTTCTTGAACTGTCAAACAAAAAGTCTTTCCTGGGAATTAGGGAGAAGAGTAGAGAAAATCCGAGTAAAAAGCATCGCCCCTCTTTTACAATATATCAAGATAGCTCAAGTGTTTCTGCATGTTGTAGGATGATTGTTTCATCCCATACCACCTTAGATTATTATGAGCATCATCATGATTATGATTGTTACTCATATTGCAAAATTGTTGACGATGAGACAAGATATAAATTGTGATTCTATGCCGAAAATCTACAAAATCCAATGCAATATCAGGTCGAAGGGGTAAAAACAGACTAGATGCAAAATTTTGTAACATTATTAGCAAACAAAGAAGAGGAGGTACTATAGGTAGATATGTATGTATCTGAACAGGACATGAACCCTCTACATAAAAATCCTTTTTTATTATTGCGTGTACATCTAAACAAATATTATCACAACTTTTTTAATACTCCGCTTCTTCTTCAATAATCAAGATGACGCTACAATCCCTATTCCCTGCAACAATTATGGGAATGAATCCGGAGTGCTATGAAAAAAAGGAAAGAAAGAAACGAGTAAACAAAAAGGAGAAGCAGATCCCGTCTGCTTTTCATTACAGAAAGAGGAGGGTGTATCGACATGGACATCCATGGGATTCTATATTCTATCAGTTTTTTATCCCTTTTCTATCATCCCATTGTTCATCTCTCTCATACTAGAATTCTGTTCAATCCGAATCTGATGCTAATACTACGCACAGTTTTTTACTCATCGACAAACTTGCAGAAGTAATACATATAGGCGGTTGGTGGTGGTTGGTTTGGTGGGTAATAGGGAGAGGGATGATAATGACGATGAAGCTGCGACTCCACACACATACCTACGTACTTAGGTACATACCATATTTATACAAAAGAAACGTCAATAAAAATACGCTCTAATGTTCAGCAAGCACGTATAAAAGTAACGTAATGTTTGGTTCCGTCATTTACGTGTTCATGAAAAACGGTTTGAATTTTTTGCTTCACTTTTCAAATCTACTGAAACATATATACCGACATTGTGTATAAGATGTATGGAAGTACCAGACCAGAGAGCATTTGAAAAAGATGAAAATAATAAGCAAAAGTCTATAAAACTAGTTTTTAAGGTTTTGTTCCCATATTATAATAAGGATTCGGAGTGAGCGGAGAGAGGATGAAGGGAGAAAAAATATTATATACAGAAAAATGTTCTTATGCTATAAAGGTTCTGTTGTGTACTGGCTTCATGTGAGTTGTTCAGTTCAATGCAACCGCGTACCGTAGCCATCCGAACCATTTGAACAAACAGGATCCCAAAGCCCTAGCTAAAGTATGTTGTATGCGTTGCGTTGTTCGTAAAAAAAGCGAGGATGGATGTTGATGGCATTGTGAGAATAGTGAGAATGCTTTAGTTGCTTATGTATATCACATTATATATTACCTACGCTTTTAGGAATACGGATGGGTAAGAGATTGTATAAGTATGTGTATATGAGATGAAATGTGTGTATGCGTAGCGTACGTTCCTTTCTGCTTTGGTGTCAGCTTCATCGCTTTTGGAAGTGACAGAAGAAGAGCCAACAACTTTAGTTTGTATTTGATGCTGAAGGCAGAAGGATCCTGTTAGTCGAGAGGACGCGAACTTTTGGAGTGTTTAGCTTTGGAAAGATTTTTTTTTTTGGAAACTGTTAATTACCATTATTGAAATATTAAATTGTGACAGGTTTATATATTTGACGAAGGAATTGAATACTTGTTAAATTGCAAATAAAAATTTGCAAACATATATTTGCACATTGTGTGGAATTTTCAACACTGCAAAAAAATTACAGGTATAAAATTACATAATACTTTTGTGCCAGTTGGAGTATTGGGATCGAACTTATCGGGGTGGAGCAGTTCCAGAGAGATAGGGAAAGATAAAAAAGGTTCCCAAAATTGTGTTTGTTAGAAAGGTGTGTGTATGTAAGGTGTAAAGTGCATTACAGCGATTGACCAATGCTTATCGATTTTTTACAACGTGTGACATTGCTTATGTAACATAATTTCATCCGAAAGTCCAGTCCAGGATTAAACAAAGAATTGGAGGATTTCTCTGAAATCCCCTGACAAGTAAATTTACACCCTTTTCTACAAAAATTACGAGTTACGCAACGCATTTTTCAAATAAATTAGCGAAAATGACGAGGATAGCACCTCTACCATCTTGGATAATTGCGATAGCTCTAACAGGTAAGAAGAAAAACACATTCTCAAATTTCATCCCTTGCATTGCTTCTGCTTTTATCATTGTTTTTGCTTTGCACTGAACCAAGCAAGTCTCATTTAAGCCCAAGCTTGTTCATTTTCATTTACCAAGTTGTTTTGTTGGTGGGTGACCAACACCATGTCATGTCGTAAACTAGATGATTACCATTAAAGAATTTTTTTAGGGGCTGGTTGTTGGCTTGCTGGCAGCCTCATCATCCAAATCATGCATATAGGAGCTTCTAAATCGATATGATCTCCTTTCTTTATTTGGTCAAGCTTAATCTACAAACCAAAAGCAATAATGCGTGTTGAAGTCTCTAGCATGTCGTAGTCGTAGTCATGTCATGCAACCATTTCATTTTAGAAAAAGAGGATTATCTTCTAAAAATCCACTTTGTTATGCTTGTATGAATCATGAAGAGTGAGTGCGAATTGTGGATTACCGTCTTATAAAACTTCTAATAACATTAGCAGTTTTTTCATATGCATATGAGCAAGGTTTGAATATTGATCGGGAAGATGATGATGGTGGAGTTTGAGTAAAACTGCCCACTGTACTGCCCAGTTGCACACCTGATTAATTAAAATTAGGAGTTACGATTAAATATTCTACCAAAACATGGGAAACAGTAAGAAAGGGTGTTTTTAAAAATTGGAAAAATGAAACACAAAAAATATTTTTTTATTTTTATCCCAGGAGCAGACAACTCTTTGTTTTCGATTTTTTGCAAAGTTGTTTATAAACCAACACATGAACCATTCTTCTTCCCTCCTTATCTTCTGTGCATCTTTGAAAGCGGCCTGAACACCATTCTTTCTCTTCTCTCGTCTTGTTTTTTTTTGTGGGTGGTTATATGGAAATGGAATGGATTATAACTATACGCTGGGTACTCCTCTTGCTCCTGTTTAACAATAAAAACCGGCAACTCCTTGCAATAACTTTTTAATTTCTTTAAGAAGGAAAGCCCGATAAAAATAATCATTATTCTCATACCGAGACCAAGGAAGAAGAAAAATGAAAGGAATGTCTGAGTGAGCAAAGGAAGAATCGGCCGAGAAAATACGTTAATTTAACTAAAGTTTAGTGGAGAATGGAGAAAGGGGCAGGGAGCAGAGTTGAAGAGTCTTATCATTAAAATTATATTTTATTATTCCATTCCCTCATTATCATTGTCTATCTGGCTGTGTGGTTTTCAACATTTTAACCGGGCTGTTGAGCTCAAGTCGTTTTTGTTCACATAAAATCTAAAGCACGTACATAAATATACATTATCATAAGAGAATTTTATTCAGGTATAAAAAAAAATTTCCCTCGATGCGCTGCATTTTGTAACAGGTACTAAAAACGGGTCGACTCGTTCATTGTTGCACTGGCTGAAACAAAAAAAAATAAGTTTCCTTTCCATTCTGACATCCTACGTATATGATACCTTATATCTTGGCGGATAGAACCAGATCATGAAAGTTTACTTTTTGTCGGTTACTTACCTTTCCTTTTTTCCTTATGGTTTGTTTCTAGAGGAAAACATTCAAAGTGAAATGAACTTTTTACTTCACAGGTGAACCAAAAAGAGAAAAATATCTAGATAATCTATATTTTGCCCAGTTTTTCCCTCATTTTTTTCCTCTCCACCTTTGCATGAAATATGGAATCGGATGAAAAAAGGTTCACACAAGAAATGCTCCTTCATGAGCTTTTACCTACATTTATTTTTACAACCCCGACCCGAAACGAACTTCAGTCTATCCAAGTTGCAACATCATCATCAAAGCAAGAAGACAATGCAATGGTCAATATGCATACATACACAGAAGAGAAGAGAGGTAAAAGGTGTGAAGAAGTATGAGCAGGAGAAGGAGTCACAAGTCTGAAGAGAGGCTGAGAAAAAAATTACCTATTCTTTTTCCTCCATCCTGCCTGTCAAGTTTTCTTAATTCTATTCAACTCGTTTTCGCCTTTTCCATGCATCAACTATTCCATACCAAGAGATTATCCTTCACCTGTCTTCGTCTTCTTCTTCGGCCTTTATTTTTCCGTGTGTAGGTTTCTTTCCTTGTAGCCCGTGAGGCAAGGCAGGTATTAGGAGAAGAAGCTGACTCCGACTCTTAGCCTGGCTCTGCTCTTGCAGTTTCTAGGCTTCAGTTTTTGTTTTCAATCTCAGCTTCAGCTCCTTCGGCTTCAACTCATTTCATTATTCTTGCATTACCGAGATTATTAAGGGAATAGGTGGAAAATGAATACATATTTTTATTACGACTTCACTCCCATTTACATGGACAGGTTAGGATGGATGGATGAAAAATGTCTTAATGCCTTAGCGAGAATGAGAAGAGTTACTAAAATCTCAGCTTGTTCGTTTCTACCTCTTCGGAAGAATGTTAAATGGTTGAATATCCACCTGACTCTTTAGAAGAGACTTGGCTCTAGAGCTGGCTACCTTCTCTCCAACAATGCATTATGATTATTATTACCTTTTGTAAACGGCTTATGTGTCAATAACCTAGAGGAAAAAATATTAATATGTGTAAAGTGCATAAATACCATTTTCTTATTTCCTTTTTGGACGAAACGACGAAAAAATCAAAAAAAAAAATTTGTATTGAACAAATCCTAAACATGAGCATTCGAATTCTGTACATTTATCACATTAAATGTCCATTTAAAAATGGAGGGGAATGAAATGCAATGAATGCAACTTGCAAAAAAACACATTTCATTGCATTGTTAACAAATAAGGGCAAGAGTGCAACATCACAACATGAAAACAAAAACATGCTTTATTCATCCTTTTTCAATCCAATGGCATGTCTATTATGGCAGATTATGAACAATAAAAAAGTCAAAGCTCAGCCAAAAAATGTTAAATCCTTTTAAACCCATTTTCATAACTTTTTTTTTAAAGATTAAGCATAAATTCATAATATGAATTCATTACGTAGGATGATGACTACGACTATATGGCTGAGTAATAAACCGTGCTTTAAACGTTTCATTTCACAATATTGCTGGCTCTTTTACAACAATTTTTATTCATTTAAAAATATAGCACGCATGGGCTTGAAACGAGCGAGTAACCTATAAAAAGTGGGTGATGCAGAATTTCTATGACCGCGTTGTTGGGGGGACTATGGTAGGTAGGTGGTCTTCTATTTTTGAATGTCAGGATATGTCTACTCAGGATCTATAAAAAATTGTTTTCCCTCCCTAAAAATTGTAAATAGTGCAGTATTACTAAAAAATAATGTTTACAGACGGATACGATAATGATGACTGCGTATTTTGGGGTAAAAAGTGTTTCTTATTCTGGAATGCGTGATATGATATGATAGGGTTTTTAAAGAATGGGGGTGGGTGGATTGGGTATTTATGGTTTTAAAAATTGCTTTGAATACGTTTCAGATAAGATATTTATTATGTAATAGCGGTAGTGGTGGTGGTGGCAGTATCATGGTATGGGTATGATAATATGGTGGCGTGTGTGTGCCCACTGCACTTTAAACTATTATTAAGAATGGAGAGGGGCTAAAGAATACGAGTGGAAAATAGGGGAACTTTTTAGGAACAGTACTTAACAAATAAGAGTAAAGTGGATGGAAATAGAAACTGTAGCTAAGAAGAAGGCCATTGTTCAAGCTCAAGCCGTAATCATATCATATCATAATAATGTTCATGTAGAAAATTTTCCGTGCAACACACATAAATACGGACATAAAAGCCATGGAGGAAATAATATATGAATGCAATTTAGATTAGGCTGGAGAAGAAGGTGGATTGTGGATATTTTTGGAGGGCAAATATCTACTCCGTCCAACAAACTACTTGCTCAAAATTTGGGAACGTGACGTGTCTGCCCATAATATATATGGAATGGGTGGAATACTTATAATATGGAAGTGCATTATTGTTGCGGGAGAAGGGAGAAAATTTCGGAACCACCGCCACCGCCTTTTGCTCTCCTAGCCTGCCTGTCTGCATTTCCGTCGAAAAATAGATAGAAATCGTAGTGGAGTTGGAGGGAAAGGGACGTAATATAATATGCTTGGAACCCGTTCCACACTTTAATAATTTCGTTTGAGGAGGGAAAGGAAACGAATCAGACTATCAGCAACATAGGTTGACTCTCCTTTGCAATATCATTTTTCTCTCCGGATTTTTTGTTGGAAAGAGAAGGGGAAAATGGATGGTGGAGAAAGAAAGCTCTCTCCAGATTGCCTGGCTATGGGTTTTTCCAGGAGATAGGGTCACACCAACTCGCCCTGGTTCTCTTGTTGCTTTTTTCAGGAAGAATGAAAGAGTGCTTTACCCACCACACACCCAACCAAACCACCGCACCGATTCCCGAATACGAACGGGGAGTGTAGAATTGCCGCTCTAGTTGGATGTATGTTGTAGGATATGAAAAAGTTCTTGTGTGCTTTTCTATGTATGGGTGGATGGGTGCAATATTACTTTGGCTGAATATGATTCGACAAGTTTTTTGGGGAATTGCTGGAGGAACTGAGGAGAACACGAGTTGAAATGTGTGTGGACTACCTCTGAACTTTTGGAGTTGTTGTCAATACCCGTTCCATGGCTGGAGAATGACGAGAAGAGACAATGTTTTCGCGGTGTCGTGGAGTTCTATGGTGGTAGAGCAGTGCTCGTGGGCTCGGCACCATTTCGGGAGAAAACCGAATGTAAAAATGCTTCCGTTATTGTTACTTCACTGTATTGCATTGGAGGGGTCCTTTCACTGAAATGAAATGTTTTAGTTAAAAGTACACTCCATCCAAGCTAAACTCTATTCTGAAGCAATAATATTGCCATTTCTATTCTGCTCTATCGCATGCGTCTTTGAAATTTTAAACACGTTAGATTCCATTTTATGGACTTTTACTTACATGAACGATGGTATGATAGAATGATGAACTTTACATGACAAAATTATGTGTACATTATTGCCAATTTGCTTTGTCTACGACGGAGAAAGAAGCAGAAATTCACATAATCATGACATTCCACAGCCATTTTTATGTACATTGCTTGTTCCTTATCTCTGATGTTTGCAAAAACCTAACTGCGTGTCGTCGCGACAGCATAGTTTTCGTGCGCAATGTTGTTGAAGGAAACTCTTTTGATCTCGCATTTGTACTTAGGTATTGGTTTTAAAGGTCATAATTACCTATTTCATTTTAGCCATAACATCATCGTTATCGTATAACTTACTAAAAAATAGAATGGATTACATCGGGATTGATTACCAATTTTTTACTACTTTTCTGTAATTTAAAGTTGTGTCTTTTCCGTCAAATGTTTTCCCTTTTTTATAGTATTAGGGAACAAAAGCAAATAAATTAGTGGATGATCGAAAAATAACTGAAAGCCAAATTGACTTTATTATGACCCAATGTGATCCTCTTGTTTGTTAGTACTTTTTTGTTATCGATATGATTTGCTCCCCAGCCAGCAACAGGAAATTTGAAAACCCGTCGTCAGTCCACCAGTCGGCACGCGTGCTTCCTCACTTCAGCAATAACTCATCTAACCAACATCTTAAGTATACATATCATCTCTGTACCCTTTCATTTGTGTTGACTTTAATCAACCACCAAAATCTCTCTTTTCTTATGAGTTGAAGTCACATTATATGACCAACTCAATTGTTGATTGAAGACAACTTTAAATCTTGTTGCGATATTTTTTTTTCAATTGACAAATATCCGTCCACGCGGATAATTTAGTATCTCGCTCAACCTCTTTCCTTTTCTTTCAATCAGTTCACAACTTACTTTTTCAAGAGAGGAAAAAAATCAAGCAAGTTAGAAACGCAATGACTATGACATTTTCTCTTCAATTTTTTCTACTTTACTCTGTAGGTAAAAGCTGGCTCGACAAAAGTCGTGATGCTTACCTCTGATAATTCTGATAAGAATTGATCACGAAAGAAAAGCACAAGAGTGAAGCGGATGGTCGAACGGACGGAGGACAAGAGCGATAAATATTTTACAATAATAATAGTCCCTTCTTTCATACTTTTTTTGCTACATGGGCTTAACAATGATTAACAGGTGTAATAATGTCAAAACGTGTGTAGTCGTACTGTGCTTTGAGAGGATGGAGGTTCAACAGCACGGAAAACCTTAAGGAAAGGAAAAAGGAAGCTCTAGAGTCTAGTTAAGCAGAAGGGTAAAAATGGCTTCGAGATGTAAAGATAAATTGGTAAAGATGGGTTATAGATAAAGAACTTACGAGAAAAACGATGAAAATGATGAATAATTTTACATTTTATCTTAATTAAGTTTAAGCGACTTGGATTGTTTTAGGATATTTTTTACTTTCCCTTTTCCCTCTGTGTCTTCTGTTATGTGATACTGATGCATGGCAGCATGATGGCTTGATTGTAATTAAGGTCATGAAGAGGAGGAAAATTATCTTTTGAAAAATTGAAGATAATGCTCATTGGACGTAATGATAAAGAGACTTCTTCCTCTTTTAATGTATACCCTTCAATTTTCATTTAAAATATGGGCCTAATTACCCAATAAACCTGAGGTAAAAAAGAGTGAATGTAGTTGTTTTGGTGCAACTGTTGCACTGTCAGACTGCTGTCACAAAAGTCCTTTTTCTCATTTTGTTATGCATTCAATTAACGGTGTTACGTTGTGGGAAATAAGGAAGGAGAGAGTAGGCCATGTTCACTTACATGTATGTAAACAACGTTGTTTGAAGTGGCATAATTAAGACAAATTTTATTTCTCTTTAAAATTAGCATCCAAAGCTAATTTGATTTGAAAGTTATCAAATTTGAGGTTTTCAGATGGGGAATTACCATTGAAAATTCTCAGCTCTTCTTGAAGGGAAAGGGGAAACACATCATCAGAGGTTTATAGCTCAACATAAGTCTTAAATCAAAGGAACAAAGTTTTCTTGAGATTTTTTACTATTTTTCCTGGTAAAAAGAACTCTTTCCCTTTCTTCGTAATATTTCCCAACTCATTTTTATCGTTTTTTAATCTCCAGAGGGAATCTAAATATTGCTGCCTCAAGAGGGAATATAATAATCATAAAGAACGTCAGGAAATTTTCCAAAAGAAAGGAAAGGGGAAGAGAAGAAAAGAGGGTTGCTTCCTTAATGAACATTATGATGTTCTAAAGTTTCTTTGTCTTTTCGTAAGAAAAAAATTGTATAATACATGATACGAAAATATATACCACACGCTATTCAACAAAGTTTCCCTTGAGTTTATGTCGAAATTAGAAAGAGTCCTCGTAAAAAAATCGGAAAAAAGACGGGAACACATGGAGTGGAGGGCATAGTCTATCCTTAAAAAAAACCTAAATAGAGACATGTTTAGGCACAAATGCTCAAGCGCAATATGACTCCAAGAAAATGGTTTTCTCAAGGAACCGTGGCATAGCATGATGAGGACCTTAAAGGTGAATATCAAGCTGAATGTTAACGTGAAGTACACCATTTTTACCTTTTCTTGCTCCATTTACGGATACAATATAATCCATTTTAGTATTTATATTACCCACCCGGTCTGTCGAGTTCTCATGCTTCCTCGTCGTCCTCCCAGAGAGTATATTGTTGCTCCATGAGGCTGTCCGGCATCCTTTCCTCGAGAGGAAGTTGTGGTTCGTGGTCTGGCCTAGTCTGCCTATGGCTTGGCGAAAAAAGGGTTCCCTCCAAAAAAAGTTGTATTGAATGTTGAACCGAACTTGGCCTGAAGCGATTTTGTCACGCAACCGAGCAAGGTACAACATGCACAACAGGCAACGGATTTACGCTTTTCAGGTAGGAAACTTTACCTACCTGAACTAAAATGTGAGGGTCCTACCCTTAATAAATTTTTTTCTCATGTCATGCTTCCATGGATGTCCATCGGAGAGCCTAGTCTACAAAGCATATGGCATGGGTTTTAGTTCAGTCAAAAACGTGAGTAGAGAGAATAGAGGAATATAATGGGCTAGGGCAAGAAAAGAAGCAGAAGCACTTGCCCAAAAAATTATTCCATTCCAGAGCTCTCTGAGGTGGTGGTGGTGACGTGAGGCAAGACAATGGAATATGTTTTTTCAACGTCTATATACCTGACTGAGCAACAATTGAAAAAATGAGAAGCGGAAAGGAAGCAGAAGGAGGCTGGCAGAGAGCTTAATGGCTTCTGGAGCAATGTATCTGGCTATACCTAAATGAAAATTTCAACGGTTTCCTTTCGTTCGTTACTTTTTTGTCTTGTTGGACGCGCCATCGTATATCGTACATTGCTACGTTATGCCTATGGTCTATATATTGTACCTTTGCTTGCCAGCTGAAAGCAAGAGGAAAATTGAAGAAGGGGGAGAAGGTGGTGGTTGATGATGAGATGAGATTCAGAAAAAAAGATGTTTTCCAACTTTTATGTACTTTCTTATTATTATCCGTTTACCTTTTTTTTCTTTGCTTGACAAAAATATTAGGATTCAGGTAGAAAAAGATTGAATAAGGTGGGTTAGCGTAAAGAAGGTAGGGAGTAGAGCGGAAAGCATACGGCCATTTCCCATTTCCTCTTCTTAGTTTCGCTCCCCAACAACAACAAAATGTTTATGTATGATGGGTATTTTTCCTCTTTTTCAAATTCACAACTCTCTCAAAATCTCAAGGAAAATTTGGGCAGAGCAGATGCATAGTGTAGAATAAAATGAAAGGAAAAAAATCAGAATAATGTATTTTCAACGGAACAATATGGCTTTTTACGAGTGGCTCAATAAACGTAAATCAGATTCGAGGCGACAATGCAATTTTCACGAGCTTGCTTTTTTGTTCAATAATGCATTTTATTATCATCATAATGCAATGGCAGGCAGGGAAATATAATATTGCATTGGATTGCATTATACATAGCTTGCTCTTGGCATTCCACGGGTGAGAAAAATAGCATGAGGAAAAATATATACAGCAGCAGTAACAACAGGACAAAAGGCTTTGATTGAAATTTATTGATCAAATAGAAACTATTTTTTCATTTCAATGGGCTTGTAATTGCTGTTTAAGTGTGTGCAGGGAGGGGAAACGGGGAGCTTGGATGAGGAGAAAAATGTGCTTAATTTTGTTCGTTAATAATCAGTCCGTCGTTGACTGCTACACCATATACCTAAGCAGTTGGCTTGCTTTGGGATTCTGATTATGATAGAGAGATAGAGAGAGAGACGGAGGAGGTAGGGCAGTAAAGGTAAAGTATAAGGTGACAGAAAAGAGATTAAAAGCGGTTAGAGGTTTGGCAGGCGATGCGGCTTGTTCCGCCATTAAACGGGATATACAATAGGATTAGGATGGAGTGATGATGGTGATGTTGTTTCTTGATAAGAAAATGACGATCTGTCAATATATGAATAGGCCGATCTATCAAAACAGAAATAGGAAGTAATCTACCTAGCCAAATCTGACGAATGTGAATATGTAGGCACTGTTGTTTTGCATTCCTCCGTCGTGCTGATAGAAACAGTATGCACTGTACATACAAAAGAAGTTGACATTCCAGCATGGACTCAACAGTAATTCATTGCAAAAGAAGGGTTTACAGAAAATGGAGACGAAACCACAGCATGTGGGAAGCCAGCCTTGGTACTTTATGGGTATAGGTACTCTTGGCTCTATGGTGGTGGTGTCAAAAAAATCTGAAACTCTTTCATTTTGTCTTTTTTCTTTTTGCTTAAACTTTACTTGAATTTAATTCAGTTCAGTTCCCTTTTTGTATCCTTTTTTAACTTTTGATGTCTTGGCATGCCATGGCATTGCCTAATTTACTGTCATTGACATTCCTACTATGGCTTAACCACAAACGTTAAGCCGTAGTACTCGCCGCCATCACCACAGGACAGGTTCACAGGTTATGACGGATTATAATATTTCCTGGATTCTTGGAAAAACTCAACCATTTAACGAGCTGGTTGCTCTTTAAATTTTTTTGAGGCAAAAGACAACAAGACAAGTGCATTCTATTTTAATGTTTTTAAGCTGGGCTGATTACCAAAAATATGAATGGGGGAAATGAAACATCTCGCCACTTACTCTGCCGCATCATGAACTTAAATGGAACCAAACAAGCCACCCAAAAGGAAGCGTAAAATTATTTAAAATTTACATAGTAGAATTTACATATGTACAGCTTCGTATTGTTAACTAATGCTCCATTATATAATCCATCCAAATAAGGATGTGACGAGATGATAACCTAAAAATATGATAATTGTGTAGATAGAAGAGGGGTGTTGGTGGTTTCCATTTGCATGGTTAGTGGCTTTTTAGTGGCTTTTGAATGAAATAATGGAAATATGATGATGACTAGTTTTGGTTTGCTGGAAAAGTAATATGAAAATGAGGGGGTCACACAAAATTCGCCGGTACGAAAAGGAACAGATTGTGAAAATATGGATTTCCGTTTCCATTCTGCATGGAATGGATGGATGGTTGATAATGCGTGCACGAAAATTAGAAGAGGGGGAACTAAAAATCCTCCTTAGCATGAAAACGATACTTTTTACCTGTGAAATAAGGTATGATATGGACTGGACTAGAATACGTATAATGGAATTATTCTGTTTTACAAAAAAAAAGTGTCCTGTACGCTTCACGGTTCGGTTGGAGGAATGATGAACTCCTCCCTGCACATGCAATATGCAGTCCGTCATCTGCATACAATATTCATTATCATCATTTTATAGTTTGGGGAGAAGGTAATAAAAAATTTGGGATATGCCTATTTTATGGAGGATCCATTAGGCCTATTAGCTTATCCCTTATGAAGCAGCAACGTATGTAAAGCAAGAATGTCCAGCAGCCCGCTATAAAAATATAGCATGTAAAAAGCAAATAGAATGAGCACGTCAACTAGCAAGCCATGCAATGAAGAAATGAAATATAAATGACATTGCCTTATGTACTTAAATAACTTTTTTCTCAATTGAAGTTAAAGTTTACATAGCTAACTGTAATGCAAGTCCATGCCGGATGATACCCTTGCACATTTTAAAATAGCAATTAGAATTATAGTTAAAAGGACATGCCTTCTCTTTTAAGCAAAAATATAATTCTGAAAAATATTGACACGCCATGTGCGAAAAACACTATACCTTCTTATGTAGGTTTATGATAGGCGGAGGCATCATTTGCAAAAATATATGACTCATCTTTGACATCTCCATCCGTCACCCATGAATGGCTCAAGACAAAGAGCACAAAGCGCTATTCCATTTATTTATGCCCACATTTTATTGGCAAAAAATAAAAATGCTAATAAAAATTTGCAATTTTATACAAACGTAAAAGTCGGGTACAGTCATCATAAAGATGATTCAGACATAATAAGGTTTGTATATACCTAATCCAATTAGGTATTAACTTTTACGTGATATGTTTTTTCGCACTTTTATCACATCCTCGCAACGTTTTCGCACATTTTCAAGCAATGACAAGACATCTTGAATGTTTTCATAATGGGAAATTAAATTAAAATAAATAAGTCGTAAAAAGACTGTCGTGAAAATAAAGTCATTACAAAAGGGCTAGTATTTACTCTGTGTGTATATTATATTCAGATTTTTATACTACTTACTTATTTACTACTTACATTTTATTGAAATATTTATGTACGTGTCAAGACAATATACAATCGTGCGAGGAGCTATTAGTCATAGCTATATAGTCAGTCAGGAGGGTGTAGGTATATGACAATGAGTTTAGTTGACACATCAGCCATTATTGTCATAATCATCTTTCAGGAGGACTACAAAACGACAATAATGATAATATTATAAATTATTCTTCTCCGCTCGCTCGAGCAGCACACAAGAGAAAGACACTTCATTTTTCATATTTTCTCTAATTTAAAAAAGATGTTTTATGATCATATCATCATCCTACAGTATCCTGCTACAACATTCATGTATCATGTCGTCTTTAATTGAAATTATTGGGATATGTTCATGTTCAAATTATACTCACATCATATCAGTATCACACACAGGGCAAAAGGTTGTCCTGAGAAGGATCAACTTCCACTTGATATTCTCCCAGAGTTGAAGTCGACTTGATTCATAGGTAATTCTAAACCTTGTATGCCTCAGCTCGGCTTACTTAAATGAAGAAGTTGGGAATAATGCAAGTCAAGTGAAATGAAAATGAAATGATGTAGATTGTTGGAAGTAATTCATAGTCCAGTCCAGTAACTCTTGTCCAGTTCAAGTCATACAGCTAAAGCCTGTTTGAGATGGTAATGGAGCAACTTTGTTCCGTGTAGGTCCAGTTCTTCTCTCTCTCCTGCCTACTCCTTTTCATTGCACATGTTCAACTTTTCTGTTGAGAGGGACAAAAATGAGAACAAGATGTTCCAAGCTTTAATAAATATTATCGTGACTGTGATCATCATGAATGAGCAGTTTTCTCTTCCAATTATGTTCAAAGTGTAAGTGGGCTACATACGTACATAAGTTAGTATGCGTATAAATACGTGAGCTACTGATGAACTCTATGAAACTAATAATATTATTAGTAAAGTGTGGTTTGGCCTGCTTGAGTAAACTGGAACTGGACTACTGGAACTCTTCTCTCTGGATAGAATGGAGAAGAGTAAACTGGTCTTTACACCCAACAAGGGAGATGAGTGGAGCAACATGATATATAATACTCCAAAAAAAGATTATTAGGATGGTGGAAATAATGATGATGATGGTCATGTTCATGTTTACTGTGTTGGTTGATCATAATGGCGATTATTTCGATTACCCAACCAAAAAATACACATAACACGAGGACGACGAGAAGAGTGAGAAAATAGAAAAGAATAAATTGAAGAGTGGTGGATATAACGGCTGAATGAGGTTGAAATGCATTGCCTCATCCGTCCACTATGAAGTTTGAAAGCATTGTCCAAGAGTTATAGTGGGAATTGAGCAAACAAAACGGTTGAATTAGCCTATTTCATTGAATAGGAAATAGAGAGAGAGAAAATAAAGAAAAAAGTGTTTACATTTGCTCCACACTTCATGATGGGATGGGTTGCCCTATTCCTTCTGGAATTAAAATTGGTGTTTTCAGAATGAAAAGAAAAGAAGTTCGATTTGGGCTGTTGCTGTTAGCCTTATCGGAACTACGCATCTCTCTTACGAGTGGAGGGAGAAAGAACGTGTCATGAACTTCTAGAATGTTTGGGGAGGCTGTGAAGTCCCAAGCCAGAGCCAAAACCAGACCATGGCCATGAATGTCCCGTACATGTTTGTGTAAAAGTGGAATACATTAAGCTGAAAAGAGACAGAAGTAAGTAAAAAAAAGGAGGGGAGAACCCGAGTTGGAAATGGAAACTGTTAATATTCCTTTGGAGTTACTCATGCATCATAATCTGAAGCCGGATTAAGAGAGGAGATAGGGAATGTAATACAGGAAGATCCAATGCGCAGACAAGAACTTGATCTGGATCATGATCACGGTGATGATCATTCGGTGTAGGTAATGCTGATCCGTAAACAGTCTTTGTTCCTTGTCACAACGACGCAATTTGGATCACTTCTTCCGAAAATAGTAAGTAGGTAAATATTACAGCTTGTTCTACAAAAGATGCTTTCGTCACTGCTCCCGCGTTCGAGATATCTGGACACTTACGTCGTTGGACATGAAATGAAAGGTATTATTTTCGTTCTGGAGGAGAGGGGCTGGTGTCTGTGCAGTGATCATGATAACTGACTGTTGCTAAATCAGATAGTATTTTACGGTAGCGCCCACTCTCCCAACTCATCTTATTTTATGCCTTCCTGTC
>JAQGAI010000196.1:0-24846 GCA_034696905.1 Lepidocyrtus violaceus | reverse complement strand
TCCGCTTCTTGTTCAGCGGCCTTGGCCGTGGTAACATCGTTGGCGAAGGATGATTCCGGAGCCTTTTCGATTTCTGGATTGCCGATGGCTGCGGGTGGGACTGGGACGGCTTCCGCTTCCTCGGGCTTTCCCCTTGGCTTTGTGTCCTGTAAGGCCAAATGAAAACAAGCAGGGAAGAGAGCTAGCTACTTTACATTTTCCCTTGTTTGTTCGCTTCCTTCAGAAAGTGTTTAGGGATGGATGGAGAGAGAGCGAGAGAGAAGTAAAGTAACTACTCCTCCATTCTTAAACATAGATCACAAGATGCATAACTGAATTAAGAGTTTTCGGGACGATGACACTAATGAAAAGATATCTTTTTTCTGTTGTTCCCTCTTTCCCCAATCCAATCCTCTGAGTTCTTGTTTTTTGGACTGTGTGTGGACATAAAAGGGACGCTCGGCGACGACGGCTACCGCTGCATGACAAAGTTGGATTAGAAGTAGTGCTCCGTGTCCGTCCTCGCCTCGTCCTCTCTTCTGCCTGGTGGAAGAGGAAATGTAAAATAGAAAGAGCAAAGTTTTTTTGGTGATGCGATGATGCTTACACTCTCCCCATTTAGAGCTAAAGTAAATGACGACGACGTTTTTACAGCTTTTACTATTTCGATTTGGATCGTTGAGTGCACAGCTTGAGAAAAATATATATCTACTTTTTTGACGGAGCTTTTTATTGCTGTTTGCTCCTATATGACTTGAGCATCATCGGTAACAATGCGATGTGATAGGGAGAAAAATAAAATGGGCATGAAAAGCAGTTTGGTGAAGGAGATGAGAATGATTTGATGCTTTTACTTCTAACAACAATTCTGCACAGGAGATGGATGCTATAATGCTGCCTTGCCTGGTGGCAAAGAGTGAATAGGCTATGGAGGTGTTCAGGATGAAAGAATCTTATCATTGAAACCGCTTTACGAAATATTGACTTACAATTAAACTATGAGTTAAAACTAAATCTTAACTATACTTAATTATTAGAGAGAATTGACGGAAGTGAACTTTAGACTTTTTTAGGGCAATTTTTTACATTGCAATCATGAAGTTATAGTTTTATTAATGCTTCATTAAACAATTGTGACATGAATTTTAAAATGATAGCTTCGAATCAGGTAGTTTTTTTTGGTTCCGTAAAGTGTTCCAGTTGTCAAATGATCAGACCAGTAGTATACCGTTGAGGATAGGGGGCGAATCTCGGTGTTTAGCAGTTCTTGTTGGCGTCCTTAGCACAAGGGTCTTTCTTCTCCTCCTTACACGGATCCTTTGGTGGACAGGGTGGAGGACATTCCGGCTCCTTTGGTGGACATGGTGGTGGTGGACAGGGTGGAGGACATTCCGGTTCCTTTGGTGGACATGGTGGTGGTGGACAGGGTTTTGGACATTCCGGCTCCTTCTTGCAGGGATCTTCCTTCTTGCAATCAGCCATGACTATGGTTAGATATGCTCCGACGAAGATACAAATGTGGCCACTGGCTTCTTTGGTAAAATTCCTGAAAATCAAACGAAAAATAAAACCGGAAGTTAGTTATAGTTAGGTCACGCCAAAAATGGCATCGGCTTATCTGATTCGTTATGAAAATGCCACTTTCACCTCTAAATTATAGTCGTGGTGGGGGCTTACCTCCAAGTAATGTTGGTATCCAAAAAGGGCAAGATTTCGCGTGACTTCCGACGAGTTTGGCAATCGATGACTTCAAACTTGATTTCTGGAACTGAACACAAAAATCGATTCTGAACAGTCCTCCAAAAAAAAACGAAACAAAAATTATTTTCCTATTTCCAAACATTTTTTTTTGCATCATATAACCATGGAAGCCAAAAAATGTCGGTATAGTGATTACTGATTACCATCGTCACGTCGACGTCACCCACCACCACCGGCGTTGCCATATCCATCCATCCATCCAACCATCCATCCCAATGACTCACAATCAGATCCATCTCATCTCTCTGTTTTTCCTCCGCTCTGTAACTTTTTTCCGGTTCCTTTATCGAAAAGTCTGCCATCATCATCCCGATCTCCTCCAATACATCAACATTCTCCCATCCTCCTTATCATCATCATCATCAGTGAAAGAATAGATCTGATGAAGGAGAAGTAGAAAAATTGCCGCTGTTTCCCTTTTCCTCTCTTTCTCCATTTCACAATAATGTCTATCTATTCATTCACAAAAAAACTGACAAAATGCTTTTACAACCCTGTTTGTTCACATCACATCACATCATAACAATACATTTACCAACAACAATTTTTTATTCCGTATTATCTATATAGCTTCCTATGGATATAGTAGCTTATCTGTATATGTAGTTGTGTTGCAAGTTTAACCACGGATCAGTAATGCGAAACGGCTTCCTCTTTTCACTTTCTTTTCTTTCAACGCAACCGGCATGGCATCACATAAGCCAAAACCTAAGCTGATGCCATATAGTTTGCCCATCTTTCAGTGGATATTTTTATTTGAGCTTTTCAATCCCTAAGTTCATGTGTCTGCCCATTACTCACTTTCAACAAGGGAAGTGCAGCAATCCAAATCCAGATCCAACAACTGCAATGCAATGTCAGCCGAATAAAGTATAATAAGAAAAATCTTAATTCCTTCTCTCTTCCCATCCATAAGAAAGACAAGACAGAAAAGGGAAGAGGAAAGTGCGGAAGGAAAATGTAAGAAAGTGTCGACTCATCCACTCTCTTTTTCAGATAAATGATAATACATTTGTTTATGTACTTATGGAAGTAGCAAAAAAAGAGAAAGAATGAAATGGAAATGGATGTTAAGTTGAGGGAATGATATTGCCTCCTGCCTGCTACTCCTCTGCTGATGCTGTTCTGAATCTTATGAAGCGGATGATGTGATGATAATCTGGATCTCAATTGAGCAAGCCATATCATTTTGACTGAAAATTTTTACGGAGAAGGTTCTGTACTTATTCCTAGTTTACGGTTATTACTCTTATTATTATTGCTCTTCCAACTTTTAGTTCATTTTCATTCATTCGTTTATAATCGTGTATTATATGGCTTGTAAAAACAAGGGAGGTTTAGCTTTCACCCTCTCATCTCGGTACAGCATTACGTAAATAGCTCTGTCTGTGGAGAATAAGTCCGCTAAATATTATTATCATATCATTATCATATCATTCATCCCAAAATGGGACATCCTTCCCCCATTACCGGAAGAGAAATGAGAGAAAGCTCATCCCCATTTCATTTCATAAACTTTGCCTTGTTTTTTTTGTCAATGTGACCCTATCAATAGTGAAATGTTGAATAAAAATATTAATTAATGAGGGAAGAATAAGTTGACAAAAATGGGAGGAATTGCTGTTGTTACACATGGATCTAGCTAACGACTTATCCAAACTGCCGTAATATTTAATATGAAATTGTGGTGGTTTTCGTATGAAAAATATGACCATTGAGTCCTCTTACCGCTTACTCATGGTAGCATCCACTTACTCATCCTCGATGCTTCCAATGACGAAACAAGTGCATTTTCAGTCTTTAAGACGGAACCATGGTGACTTAAGTAGCAACGCTTTCATCCTTTTCCCTTCCATGCCATCATAGCAGTACTTTTTCTCAAGTATAAACGAGAAGCGCTCATCATTTTATGACTATGATTATTGTAACTTTAAAGTGGCATCATTCCACTGATTTTAAAATCGGACTTGGTGAATGTTACGTAACAAAAGGGATGCAATCCAATGATATTAACAACTTCACAACAGTGCTTCATAACAACTTTTCCATTTGTAACATTATTTGTATGTTTTGTGGGAGGATGATCATGATGACAATTTGTATGTACATGATTGACTGCATACACGACTAGGGTGGGGTATCAAGATTCCCCCAGCATAGTCAACAAATATTCCCTAAAATATTTTTAACTGCATTCAAATTATTATTATATGCTTATAATTTTATTGGAATAACTTTATACTCCACTCACTCCACACAAAACTCCCAGTCATTTTGCTTAGTTGGCGGGAGTTCACTAACAACCGCCGCCGCTTGCTGCATTCATTGAGCAAGAAAAAGTTTAATGTTCCCTACTTGTTCCCTTTCTCTCTCTTTCTCTCGTGTAATTCGAGCAATAAAATTTATGGATGACAGATTCATATCTCGGTTGTGAAATATTGTCTCTGGATGAGAGAAAATCTTTGAGTTTCCTTTCCCTATCTTTATTCCACATCTCTCGATCTATCTATACTGCTTAAAGAGTAGAAGAAGCAAATTGTAATAGAGCCCCGAGAGAGGGAGAGAAAAGGGAACCGGGATGAGATGGGGCGAATAAAGCTGAAGTTGTTGAGTGGAGTGGAGAAAGGAAGAAAAAACTTTCGTTTGCTTAATTCATTCAAGGGTACAAAAAAATAAAGAAATCCATGCAGAGGGGTTAGTTGTTGTAAAATACGGCAGTAAAGAGAAAGATGAATTGTCGGATTGTTATGAGAAATTGCATGGAATAAAGTGCATTGCATTCAAAGCCATCAAGTGATATAGGAGCAATAATAACAATACACATTGTAAAAAGGGACGAAGATATCTTGTCGTCAGATCCGGATAAAAAAAAAGTGATAGGGGGGAATTGGCTTGACCTCTTTATCAGATGAAGTAAAAAGGGAAGATAAAAAATAAATTGTTGTTTTTGTGGGAATAATAGGTACGTACAAAAACATGGATTGGAAGCTTTTAAATTATGTGGTGGAGTTTTTTTGTAAGTACACTTCCCGCTGCTGAGTGACTCACTCATTTCATTGCTAAAGATTAAAATTGTCAGTGGAGGATTTGCGGGCTGACAGTTTTTAGCAGCAGTTTCATCTTCGTCAGATTTCTTGACACTGCACTGTGGCTTTCAAAAATAAAAATGCTCTGCTTTCTCCATTATTTTTTTTTTGTATATTCCATTTTTGAAAAAACAACTTAAACCGGGCTGATAATGTTTTTCATGCTGAAATAGCAAAATAGGATAATATTGCTGAGCAAGCCAAGTTAAAATTTTGATGTGAATTTATTGTATTGTGGGATGCAATAATTCAAAGTTATTTGAGACCACGGGTTTAGTTGTGTAATGACGGGTTGCGTAATAATGCCGTTCGATAGGCTCGGATTTTGGAGAACTTTATAGAAATTGGATAGGCAATATTGTTGAGGTGTAATCCAACAACCTTTAATTTGGACTTGTTGAATTCTTGACAACATGATAGAATTACTGGAATGAATGGCCGCTTGTTCTCCCTGTATCAGTTGTTCAAAGCGTCTTTTTGGAGGAAGCTATAATCAAGGTGATGATAGGATTTGATTTGATGAGACTGAATTGTCATGCATGAATTATGAAGGTTGACATTTACGCGTGAACTAATCTTCATGACATGAAACAGAGATGCTCACGGAGGGCTTTTGAATTTGAGCAGTGCATATAATCAACCAGTCATGCATATCACGTCAAGTCAAACCAACATGTGCATGTTTTTACATCCAGTTTGCACTGATACATTGTGAAAGATGATGTTTCCAACGGTGGTGTAGCAGCAGGGAAAATTACATAAGAGGGTTGTCTTTTTCTTTACCGAGACTGTTACGTAATTGCAAGTGCAGAACGGTTTTCTTTGGAACGCGTGGTTGGGAAGAGGACTGCTTATGTAAAGGTACTCATTATGGTAATTTCCTGTCAGTTTAACGAAGTAAAAGTGCTTCAGTGGAAGGAGAAAATGGCATATACCTATGCAGGTTAATCGTGGTGAGTGGCATGAAAAGTGGGTTTTGATTAGACTCATTCATTGTTGATTACGTTCGTTTGTGGAGGAAGATCAAACATATTATCTTTATACATAAGAAAAGTACTATTTTTATCCCGTCACTAATCTAATGCGTGATGTCAACATTTTCCAACTGCATTCGTTGCATCTTCCCCATCTAGTAAAATATCTACCTCAAATATTGAAACCCCTACACACATACGAGTACATACTTCAGCAGGGAAAGCAAATTGACCGATTCCTCCGAAGACCAAAGTGACGGGCAATTACCAGTTGCTTCGTGAAAGTATTTACACTTGAATACCATCGGCACTCGCATACTGTTTCATTTACATTGCGTTGGTCCAGGAATGCTGCTTTTCTAATTAGTTTTCCTACAGAGGAGTTTTATAGTCCGGATTCCGGCAAACGCGTGGGTTGCTTGCTTATATTTTCTCTTTCTCGGTATTTTAGTGGTGTGTAGGCTCAAGGATACGTTCGGTTCATTTACTGATGCGGACACAAGAAAATGTCATTTGACTTGCAAAGGTCCACATTTGCAATGGAGCAGTGATGATGACCAAACATTGCAACAATGCATGCCCCAACGGCAGTGCAACGTCCTACCAAATTGAGCATAAACATTTAAATACATCCACCCCAAATTGTTTTCCCTTCTCGTTCGAATGACCAATAAGTCAGTTTCCTGATAGTGATCGAGATCATCCCTCCGATCAATAGAGGAAAAGTCGAGAACAAAAGGAAAACAGATAGTAAAGTGCCATTTGTTTACATACATGAGCTTCGGTTCGGGATGAGATGATGCACAAAGATAAAGTATCTTTTTGTACAGGATAAAAATGACCTTTCTCCGTTTGAATGAATAGGAAATAAATGTAGAAATAAATACAAAACATTTCGGTGATCGATCCGATCAGCCCTCCTCTCATGCTCTTTTACATTTTTTTCCTCCCTTGTCATGCCACAGTGGTGCATTGCATTCTTATTAGCTGACTTAATGCTCCCTCTGCTTTGCCTGCTCCCCTGTCTTCTTTTTTACTTCTTTCTCCGAAAACTGTTCTCACAGCAGGAAGTGCCTGGATGACAGTGAATGTTGTTTACGCTATGAATATAGTCATGCTCAATAAATTCTACATAAAATATCCTACTGCTCAGCATATCCTTCAGCAAGCAATATCATTTTTACTTGTAGGATGAGTCAGAAACTGTAAAAGCATCTCTACTCATTGCATTCTTCTGCATTGCTTTCTTTCAATATTGTTAACTGTTTGTTTGGCTGGTTCCTTCAAATATTCGTAACTCTGCTTGTGAGGAACGAAAAGATAAATATAAAGTTAGTAAAAGGAAATAAGACGTGAATGAGAGCGTGAGTCGCAGTTTTAAAACAACTTAACATCCAACTTAACACTCTAGTTAACCTTCCTTAACTTAGGAGCGTACTCAAATGTGGATCTGAAAAACTAGAAATGAGACATACAAAATTGAAATAATGATCCTTCAGAGACTGCCTGTATGTTGTACGATGAAAATGCATCTGTCCAATTTTGGTACTTTACAGTATCTCCTCTATCTAAATAGATAAGATAGTAATTATACTTAACTTAAGTAATACTTGTCACCCTTTTCTGTAACGTAACCTTTCTGGTGGTCTTTGTTTTGTTAAAAAAAACAAAGCCAACTTTTAGTCAACTGGGAGGAGGGGTTCGTGTTGTTTGCCTTTCTGTGGTGTAGGGGAAGGTCTGGTAGGGGATGATGTTTACCGTTCACTCAAAACCTGATGTAGGGGAAAGCTCCTGCCACCAAAATTGATGTACAAGTTTTGATTTTCCTCGGCTATAGTAATCTGTACAATTTTTGTCTCCGTCAATCACTCACATAGCGAGACAAATCTTTACCAGTGACCAGCCTCCCATCATATCCTTGTTTAAGCTTAAATAATGTTTGTCGTGGGAAGTGCCGTGTCCAAACAAAAGCCGGTATCATATAGATTCCTCCTTGAGCCTCATCTATCCAAAGTATGTTTGTGGATACAAAAAATACGTCAAATATCTTTCGTTCATGGCATGACATCCTTCCCTAACTTGACTTCTGCTACAACATAACAGCTTTATTCATGAAGCCGACAGAGAATCTATCTAATGTGAATGCAGAAACACTTGAGTAAATATTAAGCAGTTTATCGTACTCTGATGTTGATACAAGTTAAAAAGGACAAGATCATGATGACGTTGCGTTGCCTTTCTTTCCCGGGAAAGCGGAGAGGATGTTGATGCATTCTTTCAATATCCGTTTCCTTTTTACCCGGCTTTATGTGCGATGATGATATGGCTATTTTATATATGCCGTAGTGATGAAGGGATGCTCTCATGTATTTAGGCAATTTATATGCTGTAATCTTTTCAGATAAAGTACGTAGATACAGAATAGCAAGCACTATTTTTTTTTATAAAAAAAGGAAAGCATTGCATTATGCCATTGGAACAAACCATGAGTCAACATATTTTACTGTGTCTGCTTTACTCACTCTACTTTTCTACAATGATTATCCAGTTCTTTATGACTATGTATTTTATTTTAGGCATAATCACAACCCGTAAAAGACGAATAATGTAGGAGAGATTTTAGCTGCTTATAACATTGAAACGTAAGATGGGTACATCCTCATTATCATTTTACAAATGGCCTTGGTCCTACCACTTTCACAAGTGTTTTGTAAATACTCTTCACACCACTTAACTTCCTCGGCTTGAGTCGAGTCTCATAAAAATTCAGTTCTTTCTCTCGCGTTATTTGATTTATTAATTTAATGTTATTTTTTATGATTTTCTTTAAAAAAAACTTACTTTGTACAAAAGCTAAACTAAATCAACCCCTGTTTTGTAAGGGTAAATCGATGAGTGGATTCAGATTCACTTTAGAGGATCAAGTCCAGGGATACTTTCTTTCTTTTTAGCATTTTCCGTGATCTCGGATCATCCTCTCGGTTATCATTATCAGTTATCATATCATCAAGCACACTCCCGTATTTTTTTTTTGTTGGATTTCTCCCTTCTTGATATGCATCATCAAGAACGCATCACTGCCGCAGTCAATTTGATCTTGTCAAAGGGCGTGTAGGACTAATGTTACTTGGTATAGGGGATGGATGGGATGGGAGAAAAATAAGAAAAAAAAACTTTTTTCCCTGACTTTGGAAAGGGGTTGGTTTCGTTTCACTAGAGTGAGCAGAGATCCCTTTCCTTTCTCTTCCATTTCATTCAAGCTGTATATGTGCATTCATAGAAATCGGTAATGTTCTTTTATCCATATTTATATACGAAGGGATAAGTTGGAAAAATTCATGTTTTCTTCTCCTTTCTCTCTCTCTCTCTCTTTCCAGACAAACAGGATAATTTTTCTTTCCAGATTGAGATCTCTAACGATGCTCTACAGAGAAAGGGAGAGAGAGAAAAATAAGTTTTTTCTTATTCTTTGAAAGGTTGAATCGTTGAATGCGACTTGTTTCCAGAAAGTTTTCTTTTCTTATGGGAGGGTAAAAACTGTTAAACCTAAAAGAGATTTTTAGTACACCTAAAATAGCAACGTTGGATATCTGTTAAGTTCAGGGAAATTTGTCAAAAAAAAACGGAAGAAAGTTTTTGTTCAGCAGCCATTTGCTTTCCGTACTTTATTTCATTTGAGGAGATGAGTTTGGCTTCGGTTCGGCTTTTCGTATTGACTTGCTATTTTTTCTATCTCCCGAGTAGAAGCGTAAATAGGTAGCTATCGTAGTTCTTCTTTTTGGGGGAAAGAAAAAAGTAAAAAGGAGGAATTGAGTTGGCAAAGGCACCGGGCAATAATTTTCCTTCCCTTAACTTCTTCTCCTCTTCTACTTCCACCATTTTTTGGACGGGGGAATATTATTCCATAAAGTACATTACGATTGTGTGAATGTGAAAAGTCAGTGAAAACTTGTTAAATTCTGGAAGCATCCCATATACCATTTTGGATATGATAACATAACGGTCCTGGGTCATAATACAGTTCCCCTTACTTAAAGCTGAATCTTCCAGAAAAGAAAAAGGGAAGGGGGCTTTTTTGACATGTATAAAAAGTGGACATTTCCTGGCGCCACCATGTCGGCTTTCACTATCATCTCTCGGAGATGTAAACGATATTATGCTCAATCAGCAGCTACCCCAGAGTAATACATAATAATATAATAGAAAAACTTGTTCCAAGACTTGTTCCTACGACTGAGGAGGGAGGACTGTGAGGGAGACGGAACTGAAGCTGGAATCACTGCAGTAATAATATAATACTATTTGAAGCTTGGAACAGGAAAGCAATTTCATTCTGTGAGAAGCGGGGGCAAAGCACCCAACCACGAACTATGTTTTTTTTTCTGACATGCCAGTTTGGATCTTTGTGGGGAAGTTGGGGAGCGGCCTTCCCTGGAATTACTATTCCCATTGTCGTAAGTCTTGCTTGGGAAAAAACAGTAAAAACTATGATGCTGCTGAGTCTTCCGCTTAGAGTGCGAGAAAACTGAGGATGGGAAAAGAAAAGGGTTGAAGGCAGGAAAGGAAAAGAACATGGCTGTCGTCTATAATGTCGGTCTTCGGTTATGATATGGCAGACAAGAGGGAAAGTACCCCGAAATTCCGAGGCGGACTCCCTGGCAATGATGCTGTAGCACAGGAAGTAGTAAATATAAATTGAAGTACTCTTACTAAACTGAGATTCCAACAGTAGTAATAATATAGAGTTTAAAAACTTGAAATAATTTTTTTTCCAAGAAAATTGAGTTTTCTCTGGAACTTCACTGTTTTATTCATTCATGCGTATTCGTCCATCTCGTTCATTGGCTCAAAAATTATTTCGTACTGCTGAAAGTTGTTATATCATCATAAACATAAAAATATGTGTGTTGAAAATATGATATGATTTTTGGAGTATGCATGAACAACGATATTGATGATAGTTTAATAGCTTCCGTTTCATTTTTTATGATCCAGTAGTTCATAAAACGAACCGCATACTTAAGGGATGCATCAACATTTCAAGTCGTGTTTAAAAGCATAATCAACTGTTTTTTTTCTTCAAAACTTCTCTCGTTTCCGAAACAAAATATTTGATAAAGTGTGCTCGTGACTTTACTCAGCAGGTTCAAAAGAAATTGCACTTTCAAATATTAAACCGGTGATCCTGGACGATGATCCTGGACAGGTTGGGATTTGAGACACCAAGTCAATCCCAACCTTAAACAAAGTAATAATAAATTCAGAGAGGGAGTACCTACAATCTTCCCCATTTATTTGATAAAGACCATAAATAAAGAAAGCTGAAAGGATGTCAGAGAAAGTGACAAGATTAATTTACTCCTTGCATTTCATACACAAATTGTGTATGTGCAGTGGGTGAATGCAATCTAAAGTAGGTACTTACATACATAGCCACATACATAAAATTCTTAGATATAGAAATAGATACACTGAATTCATTAATAGCTTTCAAAGAAGAATTGAACAGACAAAGGATAGTTTCCCCATTCTGTATGTAACGTAACTAGAACTGCTTCCCTTTTTGTCCAAATATGCAATGCAATTGCAACAACAATGACAAAAAAAAATCCGAAAAGAAAACAAGATACAAATAAATTCATTAACTGGGGAGACTGCTTGGCTTGTTTTGTTACAGGACAAAAAAGGGAAGAAAGGAAAATATCTTATTTTTTTATTTCTCACAAAAAATCTCTCTCATGTGCGGATGAAATGAAAGAACGTTGGCATTCTATACCGACGCCAATTCCGCTTTCTTTCCATTCACTTCCCTTCATCTATTCTTCCAAGATTTTCCAATTTTTTTTATGTCTATTTTTATTCCGTAATGTACCCCACACATTTTGGAAGAGGGCTCTAAAGCAGTTTTCAAAACAAGATGATAATGACGATGATAATGCAACTTCTAAAAAAAATAATTTCTTCCATGTAGGGTTGTTTTTTCTACAGATTGGTTGAAGGCATAACAGTTTCTTTTCCCTTTTTTACAACGTAGTTGTTAACTACCTTAACTGCCGGCAAAACTTTCTCTCCGGCGCCAGCCAGTCTATGAGGAAGGGATTGGTTGGCTTTCTCCGCTTTCACCCGCCTCCCAGTCACACCCTCAATCCGGCTTTACGTATTATTTTTTACTGGAGCATCCTGCGCTTCTGCTCGTCTGGGAAGGATTTTCAATCCTATCTGGGTTCATGCTAGCATGAAATACGAAGATCCTCTCCAGCATCATTTTTTTGCCCCTTCCTCTCTCTTCCAGCTTTAAAGAGAGGGAGAGATGGCTGGCAAGTGAGTGGAGTCTGGTCTGGGCCTAGTCTCAGTGGCTTGGCTTGGTCCGGCTTTTCCATGGGAAATCCTTCTTCTTCCCTCTGCTTAGTCCTTTACTCCTTTCATTCCTTTTTCTCGCCACCACCACCGACTTTGGCTTGGCTTGGGCTGACGTCGTCTTGTCTCCCTGTCCTTCAACTGTGTTCACTCATTCATTCAAGTTGCTTACTCTCAAAAGGAACAGGGTCTTACAAGCTCTCCCTTTTTCCTCTTTCCACTTCCTCCTTTCTCATTTCTCCCTGGCTGTTATATCTTTCTCTCTTCCCTCAGTGTCAGGGCTTGACTCTTTGCTCACTTTAGTTAGTTTTTTTGGGGGGTAGGAAAATTGAATAGGAGGAGTGATGTGAGTGAGCTTCTCAAACTGGAAGAGTCATAAGTTACCCTTGTTCTCTTTCTTCCTCTCTCATTTCACTCTTGGATAGTAATACCTCTTGATCCCTTGCCGTCGTTCGTTATTACTTTTTCCTAACGATAAATGCATTCTTTAAGTCCTTCAAAGTCGTGTCTATTACAAGCTATTTTCCTCCCATTCTTCTCTCGTCTCCTAACATTTTTTGGAGAAATCGTTACTTGTCAAGTTGGTATTTAGACATGCACTATTTACAAAAAAGACTTAAACGATAGCGTTAATATAATTTGACAAGCTAAATAGAATAAGCTAGAAATTTGTGTAAAACAAGCATAACGAGATACAGAAAGATAGCATTGTTTCCTTCGCTTTTCTTTGCCAAGAAGTAGTATGACTAGGGTGAAAGGAACTTTCTTCTGTGTAAAACTTATATTATGGTGAATAGTAAATTAGGGATTCCAAGCGCAAATATTTGGGGAAACTACCGTCCTTTCCTCCTAATTTTTCCTTACATTTCAACTATTTCCCTCACGATTAATTACTTCTGGGTGGCCATTACCACTGCAAGTGGAGATTTAGGGGTATTACGTCAAAGACACGGTCATAGAACCCTCCTCCATTTCCTGACTCCGTTTTCAAATTATAATAATTACAAGAAAATCGATAACGAACATAATAAGGGTATTAGTACTAGTCCCCATAAGTTGGTGAAATTATTTTCTCCTCCATCTGGAACAAAACTTCAGGGTCATCACCATCTTCTTCATCAGGGGGAACCAGGGCAATTTGAGACCACCACTTCACTCGACCAAGTAATGAAGTTCTTTGGTAACCCCTTCATGCATTCACATTCAGAGTTGAGGAATTTTCCTAAGGCCGCCACCCTGAATTCCATTACATTAGTTGAGAAAAGTTTACGAGAGAAATTTTACATTTTCCCGTCCTCATCATTACGAGTTAATCGAGGGCGTGAACAGCCTCAGCAGCAGCAGCATCAAACTTTAAAGATGTTGAGTGGAGGAGCTTGGCTCTCTTACAGTTTTGGAGTGAACGATCCACCACCCACACATAATCCAGTTAGCTAGCAGTAACATAACATAAACGAAAAGAAAAAAACCTCATCTTATACCACAAAAAAGCACCACAGGTATATAACAATAAACATATTTATATTTTAATATTACTATTATTTAAGTACAATAATATTGAGGTTACAACTTGGCTCATTTGCATGTTCGTGACTTACGAAAAAAATGGACTCCATGCATGTAGCGTAGCCCATTGTTAAAAAAATATCTATCTGCCTGAAAGTATAAGATTCCCCCAATACCTGTCTCTCTACCTACTACACTGCCTACTCACATGGAGAAAGGGATGAAGGTGTATAGGCACAAGTAGAACAGCCTAGTAGTAAAACGTCAACACTGAACCGTCTTCAGTCTGGCTTGGCTGGGGATGATGACGGATTTGGGCATAGGTGATAAGAAAAATTGTACTATTAAGGAGAAGGGGTAGAAAAGTTTTCAAGGAATACAGAATTACTTAAGGAGAGATTTGTATGCAAAATGCAAGCACAATCATAAGATCTCCTTAGGAGACTTTAATGCTATATATTAGGCTTGAGAACATTGCTGAGTGATTGTTGTCTCATTACTCATCATATCATCATTTCAGTAGTGTAAAGATCGGGGATGTAGTAGTCAGGCTTTAAGTTCCCCAATCTGTGTTTTTGCAACTTTATGGCTGTACTTTTGAAAATTTTCAGCACTTTCGAGAACTCATGTAAATTTTTGCACAATGGAAAGAAAACATCCCCCTCTCCTCTCTCAAGTTATGAGTAAAACCGTTTGTCTGGGCCTTGTTTTCGATACAGCATTTAGTTTATCTGCTCTTGAACAGCACTGAACGTCATTTTAAGACGGTGCGTTTGGTAAACTCACTTGGTCAGTAAAATATAAATTTGTCGTGCTGCTGTACCCTCCTCTCCTCCCAAATAGTTTTCTTTATTTGATGACTCCCACAGAGTGAGTGACACGAATTAATTTGACCTCCATCTTTATATATGAATGTAAAAATGTGTCAATAAAAAGCTAGCTCTACAGCGGACGAGTACACCCTTATAACAGCATAACATGCTGGATATTTAGATGTAAATATTGCTAATTTTGTCGTTTATAATTTGGAAGCGTACGATTCCAGTCAAGAGTTATGCAATATATTTTTGTTTGCAAACTACTACTGCGTCACAGAAATTTTCAATTTTGCTCTTTTGTTACTCACAATATGAAAGGCATTTTTATTAAATTTTTAGATGTCGCTCTTTATCAGATAATAATCGTAACGCCGCAATAACACATTAAAACGGTCTATTTTGGAAATATATAAATAAACCTGATATGCATTTTTTTGTGAAACAAAATTCTGTCATATGAGCCATTTGTTTTTAAGCAAGCTACTTGATTTTTCTTAAAAAAAAAGGTATATTTTATTAAAGTAGCCTTATCATTATTACAGTATATTATGGTCAAACTTTACGTATATATAATTCACACCATACTTCGTTTCAGGCTACACTTAAGTTAGACTAACCTTCCGCACGATTCGGTAATTAGCCCTTGGGTAGTTGTGAAAAGGTCAAACTCGCTTAGAAGTATAAATTTACTCACACATTCACTCCAATCTGGATCTCGGTCGTGATCGTGACTTTTATAATGGTAATTTAGATGAAGCCTTCTTAAATAGTTTTTTTTGCTGTTTTGAAATTTGCGACAGCATAGCAGAATTTTCGCCACCTTTTACTCTGGTTGGAATCATAAAAAAAATACAATGCAATGCACGACGCGTATTATTTTAGCTATCAACTGTACACATACCTGGATGGGTGCAATAAAAGTTATTAATCGATCCCACACGTTATATAAGAAATGACAGGGAGATCTAGGACGAAAATGTCAAAAATTACGATAATCATTTTTCGCCATATGGGCTATTTGTTCCTTCCTAGAATGAAATGAGCTGGCCTTCTTTGTATTTCGGGTTTGCCTTTGATTCATCATTATCATTAATCATTATCGTACTATCATATCTTACGCTTAGCTATCAACCTGAAGCGACCACTATAAAAAATATCAAAGAGCACCCTCAAGGTTACGGAGGGATGCCTAAGTATATTAGGGAAATGTCAGCTAGACAGTCCTTATTAAATGAATGTGATTTTCCGGGAGGAGAAAGGAAATTATTTTTAGGCTTCTAGCGAAAAGAAAAATCTCGGAAGGGATAACCTTTGTTAGTACCTCATAAACGTTTTGGCCAGATTGCGTCATTGCTGGAGGAAATTAACTACATATCTCTCGCAAGCAATTCATAATTCATAGGTTTACTATCCGGAGGATAGCATATAACCCATACGCAAATTAGCAGATGAAAGAAGGGAAGAAGTGGTTGTTGGGTGGACCAAGCACGAACGAGTAGAAATTAACGAGTAGATTCGATCAAAGCGCTCCCGGCCTCTTGTTGTAGTCTTCCTCCATAGATCACGGATCGATCGAACGAATGGGAGAAAGACACGGTAGCAGTTAATTTGAGTGTATTATATTATTAGCCATCTTGGTGCTAAAGTTCCTGCTGACTTCCTCCTCTCTCATCTCCAACTCATTATCATAACCACAACGAGCAATGCATTAGTACATACAGCTATCATCGCGGAGCCTTTCTTACGGCGATGTCTTAGCTCGACTCACGATCAGCATCATCCGCATCCTGGCAGTTTATATGATTTGATGTGACTGTTGGGGAATAAAGTAAGTAGTGTGTGACAGTGTGATGTATGTTTCCTGCGTTGTTATGCGGAAATAAGCAAAACCGAAGTAATGTTGTAACATTAACCAAACTTGACAGTAATCAATGTTTCTTTTTTCAGCAGAGATGGAATAGGCTCTTGGATGATGTTTTCTTTCGTTATTAAAATTGCCCGACTTCATCTTGCATTAAATTTGGAAAATACTTCTCTGTATATTTGAGAGAAAGGTGAAATATATTAAGCAAAATGCCATGCGAATCCTCCCTCGAACACATACCATTATATTTATTATTCGAATGATTTCTGGATCCGCAGATTTGAGTAGTAAAAATCCCGTGTTATAAGTGTATGTAAGTGCAGTGTAACAAATGATGTTATAGGTCAAATGAGATATGTATTGTGTGAATTTGAAATCGAATTGAAGAACAAGAATTGGCTTCTTAATTAGTCCCACTGAATCCATATAAGGTCCTTATAATTTTATCTAAAAAAAAGAGCCTTTATTGAAAGCGAAAAAACAAGTCCCCTTAAAATAAATTCCTTCTGCGAAAAGCGAAAAAATGGCAAAAGGGGAGTACTTCCCCCTTTAGCAGATTCGCTTTCTCTTCCCCTTTCAACCTCATTACAACTCTATCATTTTCTAAGATCTTTGACCCATACTTTTGGTAAAGGGAAAACCATCGTCTTCATACATGCTTACCTAGACAGACAAAAATGCAGTTTTAGTCTATTTTCGCAGTTGAATAAAAGCCACGTTTTCTCCTCTTTATGACCATGACGAGACTTTAAAATGCATGATTAAACAATTCATTTTCAAGACATGAATGCTCTATTAGTGCAAATAAACGCTTGAAATATCACTTATCCCAGCGGTAAATTGTAAAACCGCATCCGTCGTCGTCGACGTCAGATCTGTTGTTAAATGATTTCCAATCTGATTTGGTGTAGCTGTGACGAATAATAGAGAAGATGAAAAAACCTATTCCATACTGAAGTCACGACATCATGAGAGCCAATACCTCTTTTCTTCTGAGCTGTCAGGGAACATTCGGTTGCGAATGTGATCATTCTTTTGTAAAAGTAAATCAACTCAACCTAGACAATCCGTATTAAGCAGTACCTACTTTACTGTAGGAAAGCAAACTTTTCGTGTCGATAATGGAGACGTGCACAGGCAGAAAAATCAAGGTGGCAAGGTTGATTTCATTTCCCCATACTCATAATCAAACAATCAGTCAGCCAAGCCATAGCCAGTCCCTCTTTTCTTTCGGGGGAAGAAATGTTCGGCCATTTTTATTATCTTTTCACATGCAAATGTCATAACAGTAATGACTCCAAATTTCAACATTTATTATATTTGATGCTACTATCCACCTCCTCCCTGTCCCGCCATAGCAATGTTACAATACATAGCTTATAAGCTTTTTCACCTGACTTTGTAAATAAAATCTCTTTTCTCTTCGGATGATGATGAAATGCTTCTTTTAGTGCATGTGATTAGAAGTTATGATGATGATGAATGCATTACTATATTCATTACTTTCTTCGTTCCATGTCTACCAAACCGTCATCATCATCATCATCAACTTTTTTTTGTATTTTTCTTCCAAAAAAATGCATTAAGTTAAGATATGCTACAATTTTGTCTGACTCTTGACTGAACTATATTATTGTGATGTGATGACCGGTTGACTGCTGCCATTAGAATTGACTACTGCTGGACGATGCGCGATGCCCATAAATATAAATCAAATGTGGATGTTGGCAGCGACCCATTCCATTACGAAAAATAATTCCTTTGGAGGAGCCCATTTCCCTTTCCCCTTTCCTTCCATCAAAATATTATTATGTGATTCAAGTGTAGCTGTAACCACAGTATAGCTGCACACAACAGAGAAATAATACAAACTCCTTCCCATCATGCTTGCTTGAATGGTTTTGGGAAAGAAATGTATCTACATAATTTCTCCTAATTCTGTTATAACGGGCAAGTATAAAAGCAGTAGTGGGCAGTTCTGCATTCCTTGCAGTTTCGCTCACTCGCCCGCATTCGCATTACTCATACTCCCATACCTGTCACAATGAAACGGATCACCGCTCCGCTGTTACCATAAATATTTCATTAGTTTCCCCGCCGTCCACCCTTCGAGGAGGACGATGTCCACTATCGGTGTCAGTTACCTTATATTACTGCATCAGTATTATACTTAAAATGCATCTAGTTTTGATATATTTCGATACACTGTTGTGATGCTAATGCCGCGGTTTATGTGCACATTTTCATTTTAAGGAAAAAATTTGCCGTTTGCATGCGCAGTAAAAGCTTTTGGATGGGAGGCTTCTAACAAACTTCATGAGTTAGTTTTAGTTACCTAGCGAGAGCAGTTCTCGATCAGCTACATGCTTATAAAAAACGTTATACCTTTTTTAAAAGAAGCAAAGACATTTTAAATTTTCAAAATAATGTTTGTCAATTTTACAACAATATTTACTCCGTTCATTGGTTATCCTAGTTCGTGAAAGTTTTTTTCCCCCCTTTTCCCCCTACAATTCTCAAAGTCATCTTTTAAGCAGCCATGAAATTGGGGGAAGACTCGTCAAAAACATAATAATCACTTTCATAAAGTAGGGAAGCAGGTTAAGAATAAAAAGGAAAAAAAATATATAGAAGATTGGAAATAAGTAGGAATGAACATAGTGATACACCAAACAATAGGGATTTTTTGTCATTTTTTTCGGTAAATGAGACAGTTGTGCCAGATTTCAAATTTAACAGGGAAATTAATTAAGCTGGTGTAGTTTTAGTTTTTTTTTCTAAACAAGTGCCTCAATGAATTTTCACAGACAGTAAGAGATGGTGTTTGAACAGATTCCACTTGAAAATTTTCGAAAAATATTAAACATCATTCATTGCATATTGGTTAGTCATTGAGACAGGGCCATTAGACATTGTTGGAATCTCTTGATAAAGTAGTGTTTTGAGTGAAGGAGAAAAATACTACAAGATCAGATCACGCAATTCATGCACGATAGTTTAACGAGAGTTATTTGTTTCGCAGTAAACAAACAGTTACTGATGGATGTTTACAAGAAGTAAAAAAAAGGAAGGAAGGCTTAAGCAAAAATGTTTTTGTCGATTCCTTCTTTATAAATTGTAAACAAGCGACTATATGCATCGCATGCGCATGCACTTCAGCCCTCTAAATGACCACATCATGATAGCAGCATTTCCTTTGAAATTTATCACTAATTCTAGGATTTTTTTCTGGTACTTTATGTTTCTCTCTATAAATCTCAAAAATCTTGAGGTGAATACAGGATCGTTTCCTATCTTGAATTGTTATACATAGTTATACCTATGCAGATAGCATAAGTCCTCAGTCACGGTTCGCTTCGATTTAACCCTTTATCCTCATTTATCTTTTTTTATGTATTGAGATGAAATGATTATGATTCATTCGTCTCGCCCGAACCTCCTCTACACTTGAGTATGAGATTGATGATTCCTTTTAAAGTTCTAGTGAAAAAAAAATCTACTTATAATATCTCAATCTCATTAATAGGGAAACTAATATTTTTTAAGGGAACCTAAAGGAGGCACTAACTAGAGGCAGCGGCAGGTACGTTTGATACCAAGACTTGTATTTTTTTTAAATACGAGAAAAACTGCAACAACAATCAAATCACTTCGTTTTTTTTACACATTTTTCTGTATGCGTATTAGAAAGCATGAAAAATTTTCCTCAATGTGTCAAAACAGCATTAGCTTACGCTGTAGCATCTTATCCTTTAACATGAGTTAAGCTTGATTAAGTATACCAAAGTTTATAATAATCATATCATCAAAACATTAGAAAAAAATTAGCTTTTATACAGATATCAGCAATAGTAATTCCGTTCTAAATCTGTATAGTAGTGTATAAAAAAAAGTATGTAGGTATGCAAGTTACACTTTTTTTTTGTAAAGGGATGTGTTGTTTGTTACGATGAGAAAGATAATCCTTGGAGGGGTGTAATGTTAGTTAGTTAGGTTGTACTACGATAGTTTGATACCAATACCTACACTAACATTATTTTACGTAGACAAGCAAATAATTGATATGGTTTCTCTCTCCGCTTTCAATCCATCCATCCATCCATCTATCATTCTTGCTCTACTGTCACTCCTCCACTCATCCATAGGAGTACTACTAATATTCCCTAGTATATTGGTTCTGTTGTGACTTCTCTGCAGCCACTCGATGATAACCACTGTGGACTACCACACGCACGCTTTCATTTTCTAATATTTGTAATGTGGGTTCTCAGGCTAATATGTAGCTGGCTTTTATCGAAGAGCGTCGTGTCCAACTAGAGGGATTGTCATCATTTAAATAGATTCACTTCCAATTCCTTCCTCTCCTCACACAACGACAGCCAACATGAAAAAAAGTGTAAAAAAATCACTCATTGACGTTCCTCATTAGTGTTGGATTGTAAACTGTTGTGTTGAGTATTTTTTTTCTCTCACAAGCATCACTCATTAACTATTCATCTTCATCCCTCGCAGCTTCTCCAATGTACGTTTTTAGTTTGTCCGATAAAGTTTACACGAACGTCGTCGTCCATGCAAAAGAAAAAAATCGGCTCCTGACTATGCAGTCATTATAAAAATTGAGAAGGTACAACATGTATATGTATGTACTTCTTGGTGAACAAAGGGCGAGGAAAAGCTAAATACCGAGCTTTGCCATTAACTTAAGTTACTTTCTCATTTGCGAATTGTCTCAAACTTCAACAATCAAGGAAGGAAGGGATCGATAAACATGTGTAAAAGTGAATGGGGAACGCCATCATGGCATCATGCTACTTTGTTATCGTAAATAATTGCAGACTTCTCCTCCACATATCGTGTAAAGAAGAATAAGAAGAAAAAATACAAAAGTGACATGCAAAGGAGTGATCTGTTTTGTCACTAGTGTCAGCTACTACATGGTAGTAAAACAAATAAAACAATAAAGAGAAGAAAAGTGTTGACATAGTTGATTCTATCGACAGTGCCAAGTGGAATGCAATTTTATTCTATCTTTCTTGGGCTTGTGCTGGGCAGGTGCAGTCTTCATAATTATTTGTGTTAGTCAGCAAAGTTTCAATGGGAATAGCAATTGTGCTAGTGCTGCTACTGGCGAATAGCTGACTACGATATCGTTTCTTCTTTATTCTAAGAGAGTGATGATGATGATGGTATGGTGATAGATAGGTATAGATGAAAAGTCTGAATTAAGGATATGGTAATACAATCCTTTTCTGAACAGTTTTTGCAAGTACGGCGAGCTGTCATCACGGTTGATCGTTTCTGACAGGATGAAGCCTCCTTTTTGCTTAAAAATTGATGAAGGCTTTTTTGAACACGGTAAATAATACCAAGTGATTGTGTGAACCGGCTCCGTTTTTTGTTTTTTACAATTTGAATAATTTTCACTTAAGTGTTTTGGTGAAGTTTTAATGTAAAAATATATAATTATTCTGCCTACGCTTTTAGTATTTACTAGATATTTGGGAAGAAAATGCATGAAACTAGCCGTGCATGAGATTGATACTACCACAGAGATATACTTTTTACCAATTCACCGTCAGACGTTTCTTTTTAATTACTGGCCATAATCAACTTAATAGTTTTCATGACAGTTCCCTGTCAAAAACATTTCAAAACAAGCAGGGTCCTAATCATAATCCCATCTTCGAGTGTGAGTGACTTACCGATAGATAAAGTGGTAGCGACTGTAATACCGTGAGTAATATTTATAAAAAAAGAAGAGATTGTAAGTGAGCCCATTGTTTCTATTAAGATCATATCGTTTAAATTTCTACTGTCATGGTCGAAAAATCCATCCTCATTAGGAGTCTCTGTGCGGCAGCGGCGGTCCTAAAAGATGGCATGGAATGGCAAGAGTATTAATAAAATAAGATGATGCAAAACCCCATGCAGTTTTATAGCTAAAGTTAGTTACACGCATTATAATAGATTGGTTACGGGATTAATTATAACTATGCCCAACAGCTCACCGCTCTCCCTACACTGGCATGATCACTGGCATGATATTTCATTTGATATCACCCAATCCTCGAAGAGATGTTAATTGTGTTCGATGTAATCTGATAGGAATTATTATCTTAATCCACAGCAGTCATAAAAACGTATTGATGCTCTGTCGCTCCATTTTAAAATGAGGATTTCGTCTTGCTCGACTGGCAAACAAAAATCCGATATCCATTCAGTGACTTTAATTTCAAGCCGCGGACAGGGAAGCGAAATATGAGTAGGGAACGTGCTATCAAATTTCTTACCGACAATACATAAATTATATGTATTTGTTGCAGAAAGAATTGCATCGCGTATTTGCTGAAGTTTCATTCTGTTCCACTCTTTAAAGTAAGACTTCACCTCACCCATCAGTTTTTCAATTTAAGATATCTTTTTAAAAAGCACAATATTTGTTACCTGAAGTCTTGCAGTAAAAAGACACAAACTGTTTTTTTTCATTTAAAATTAGTTCAATTATCATACTCACGTAAAATATTAGTTCAATTTTTTCTCAAAAAAAAAGTTTTCCCTGTCATATCATATATACGTTATGAATGAACTTTAGCAACACGTCTTCTATCTACGGTATTCTTTTTCTCACCGGTGAGATGGGATGGGATGTGAGACGACTTATTTTTTTGTTACCTTTGCAGACATTTTATGTAGGGTATCATTATCATTGTTTCCTTTTTTTATCTTCGCAAACTGCCATCCCATTTTCATGTAAAATTTGAAATGCAGGTCCTGCCCAGCATACTAAAAATATGCTTTCGACGGGTTGCTGACGTTCAAGCAAGCAAACATACCTAGGTAGGTAGGCATAATCATCATTTCGAGCATTCTTATAATATTTCCCATGTTTCCCACTCCACATTCGAAAATATAACCGCAGAATATTCATTTGAAAATATTAAATTGCACAGTTCCATACAGCACAACAACAATAATAATGGCAAGCAAAGCATCATCGCATTATCGCGAAAAGAGATGGGAGATGAAGATAAGTAACTTATGTTTTGTAATAATATGATAATAATACGTACCTATGCACCCATGTATATGGTAATTGTATAGGACTACTTACTATTCACAAATCCCATATATTATCATTGATCATCTAAATTTAACAGAAAAAAAATTACGTCACATCGCTAACTAAAACTTGACGAAGGAAGCTATGCAAACAGGAAGATGTAAATGAACATTATTTTCAACAAAAAAAACTGCACATTTCTGTAGAATTTCCCATAAATGTGATAATTTTCAACAATATTGCAATTTCTCACTCCCATGCCATTTTTTTTATTAAACGTTGCGTTGGCCCGACAGTAATTAGACAGGCATTCCTTGTGTCCTTCCGTTTATGGAATTTAAGTTGATAGTTGATAATTACGGAATGTCATAAACTGTTAAATGTCTTTACTTAACTACTAAAAGTATAATAGTTTTGTGAGTGTAGGGCACAACTAACTGCACAGGGGAAGGACACCCCAAAAAATCATCCGTCATAAAAAAAATCATCATAAAAAACAAGCCAGGGGGACTGATTGTGTGAATGCGTGGAATACACATAGTCCATAACGTTACTTTACACAGTGCATCCTTCTAATTTGCGGTTTCACCAGCCTATGTAAATATTTAAGTGTACGTAATATGCAAAAATTTAAATCCAACTTTTGTGGCTTGATTATTATCACTACATCATCATCATCATAATCTATCACTAACTTTTTTTTCATACACATATCCATCTCGGCTTATCAGCCAGCCGACGAAGCTTACCTGTGCATGACCACTTGTATTTGTTCCGAGTCTGCTGCACATGTTTTTGTTAGACGAGTAAAATTGTGGATTAACTAGGGGAGAAAAAAGGAAAGGAACATATTATCATCAAGATCAAACAACTATCATATTATTTTTGCTATCATGATGATGTTGCGATTTAGCATTTTGCCATGCCTTCCCCTCTATCTGTGGCATATTGTTGCTGCTACTCGTGATCATGATTATTATAACGATCATAGCATTATAATAATATCGCGTCGCTAGCAACAAAGCTAACTTTAGATTTGAAAAAAAATATAGCAAAAAAGAAATGCTCATATTGTACCCGCAAATACAATGTTCCTATGTACATGAGAACGTTGTGCATATTATGCGCTTGGCCAACAGTAGTAGTGAAGGTAGTACAAACAATGCATTACTACTTAACATGGTATGATTATGTGCAATAGAACGGGAAAGATGATCGTGGTTAAAATAATATCATCACGCTGTATAAAGTATGCAGGGTTTAGTCAATATTAAGCCTTTCTCCCACCAGTGGTTAGTTGGTTTGGAGGTGGTTTATCCTTGTAAACGCTGTCTTGTCGATGTCGATACATTACTGTTAGAATCATTGTCTCTCTCTCTCGGGGAGACAGGAGAGGTAGAAAAACTGGGGACTTTGTCTCTGAAAAAAGTTACGGACATTT
>JAQGAI010000195.1:0-24881 GCA_034696905.1 Lepidocyrtus violaceus | reverse complement strand
TAATTACTTTTTGCTTTCTGTATTTTGTTTTGTGGAGGGAATGCAACCACTCCGTGAGATGAGCCATAAGCCACACCACCACCACAACAGAAACAACCGATGATGATGATGATGATGCTCAATATAATGATGACGTAGTGGTTTCTATTATTTTTTTAAATGTTATTTCATGCTCAGTCAGTTTGAGTCATGAATCTTTTCATGAAGTGTGTCTGTGTGGTTTATGGATAGACACATGTAAATATTGTAAATATAAAACATTTTCTGTTCTCTGTTAAAATTAGCATGTGAGAACAAGTGATGTAATGCAATGTAATGAAGAGAAAAAACAAAACAAGACAGAGGGAGACATGGACATGGAGAGAAAGGGTGCAGCCATAGCCATGCCACACGCTTCTCTGTGGCATTAACTGCAAAATATGGACAGGGAATACAATTAATTGTGATAACGTTGATGATGACGATGATGTCGAGTTCCTACCCACCCAACCCAGCTATTTTTTCTTTACTGATTTGGAAAAACAAGGCGAAACAAAGTGAGTGATTTTTATGCAAAGTTTTGGCTTGGTTTCCTCCGATATCTGTCCAGATTCGTCAGTCATCATGTCATAAGAGCCATATTTAATTTTTCTTATTCATCGATAAAAAATAACTGCCAAGTAGGTAATGGGGAATAATGCAAAAGAATTCGCATTTTAAAGGAATGAATAGCTCATTTTAATGAAATGATTCATGGGCAATAATTACAATGGTCATCATCATCATTATTTACGAATTTCATGATCAATGTTTCTTTTTTATATTTTGGTTCTACCCTTTTTTCTCTCAAGAAAATTGCAATTTTACACCCATACATCAAAAAATTAAGTAACAGGCTGGCTATATGAGTGTCTGCCAATAACTGCCTCCCTTTTGTCCATAAATCCAATTAGCATTTTATTAAAAACAAAAAAGGAGGAGAGGAGAGGTAAAGGTGGGTCGATGATATCCAAAAGCCCCATCAAATCAACCTTCAAACGACATTGCTCATATATCTTATGCTAATCATCACTTTTTGCTCAATTATTGACAGTCAAATGCACTTAAATTTTGCTGAGGATTTTTTTTAACCCAAGCTCATTTATCTTTGACTGGGACAGAGTGAGGAAAAAAAATTTGTCTAAAAGTTTTTGGAGAAATAAATTGGCAAAAACTTTCGACCAAGCAGTGCAACTTGGTTTTATGAAACTTAAACTTTTCGAATTTTACCTTTTTAATCAATCTGAAAGTAATCTGATCACAATCCATCACTCATCTCCCCTCCATAGAAAGGAATATTTATCCTACTGACTTTTTTTTATCTGATTGATCATTATCTTTAAGGAATCTTCATGATTGACATGACTCTGCAAGAAAATTGCAAATTTTAACAAAACGTTTGACAAAAAATCTCTCTTAATTGCACTCGTGATTCTATATTACTTCTCTCTCTCCCAAATAAGGAGTTTCTCTGTTCATTCATGTTTTTGCTACTGACTAACTTGCCATATCTGACTAGAATGATCTTTGCAAAATGAAACAAAAAAATCAGCCATAAAATCTCATAAATGACTTTGACTTGGTATTGGATTCTCTGAACCGTTCATATTCATTCACTCGCTCATCATCAAATCATCCAGAAAGAAATTAGCAGGATCCACCTGACAAATTATCAATTATTATCGCAAAAACATCCATCCACACGAATGAGCTAAGCAAAGAAGTCATATAAGCAGCGTGTGAGAATTGAAAAAGAAAAAAAGAGTTGTTTTTTTCGTCAGATAACTTTTCTCTGAACGTGCTCAAGTCATAGTTATATGACAAAGGGAATTCATGTTTTTTTTTGTTGTTGTCATCATATCTCTTGTTCATCTGTTCATGTTTCTCGAATTGAGAGGAGAGGAGAAAAAAGCAATAACGCAATATATTTTATACCCTCGAGGGATCCATCCATCCAACAATTTCAATCTGAAACTGATAGTTTTACTGTGGAGCCATTAGATATGGCTTTAAAGATATGACATGGTTTGGGATGATGATGATGGGACTCGTGGAAGAAAATTGATTTAACGAGTGGATCCATTACATCGTGTATAGATATCAATTTAAGAGATATGATCATACAGATAGAAGGCATCCAATAATGCAATGCAATCGTCAATGTTATTAGAGAAAAAAATCGACAGATATTCTTTTTAGTACATATTATTATGGGTCTTTTATAAATGATATGACAAAGATGATGATGATGATGATGATAGAAAGCTATCAAATATCAGTCAGTCGAAATAAAATAAATTCCTTCCTGAGTTGCTGTCGTTGTTGGTCCCACGTGGAATTTTATTTTCTTTCATGGCAGGTTAGTTCATGTCAGATTAAACATTGACTGGAGAATTTGTTTGTATTTTATTTGGTACGACGCCTGTAACAAATAAAATTCAGAAATTTAGGCCTCAGTGATAGTAGATAGATTAGGTTCTCATCTTTGGGTAATTTGGAGATTGGATAAAAAGTAGGAGTTTTTAAAAAGACTTTATCTTTCACCCTTCCTTTCCTTTCCAATCTGAATCCCTTTCCCTTCTTGTTTTTCTATTAACTAACTTTAGCATTATGTTTCAGAAAGAATGAGAGGGTGGCATTATAGGTTTTTGGGCGAAGTCCTAATTACTTAATTTGAATATTATGTATTACATAATAATAATACGCAATGTTAAAGCAATGATATTAATTCGGAATGAAAAAAGGAATATGATATGATGCAATCCTTGATATGAATAAAATCTTTTAATTTTTTGCACAGCCCATTCGAATTTATTTTTATGCAGGCACAAGGGCCCAATGGAATAAGTTATTTATGAACATGCCCACCACCAAAGGAATCTACTTGTAATAAAAAAGTGAATAAAAATTCCATCATTCTAATTTCCCTTACATCTTGCGAAACGAAAATATAATTTGTTGTTAAATATAAAATAGTTTTACAAAAGAGCTCCCTATGGGCGTGGGTGGGTGGTCTCCCATTTCAAAAGTCACTTTCATAAGAAGGAAAAAAAATCCTTTTAAAATGCAACCCTTTCGAGTCTGATGTCTCGTTATCCATTATGATCATTATATGATTATGATTATTAATTTTATTGCACATTTATTTGATATTTACCCTCATCCATCTCAATAATCTCAAGTAGCTCAATACAAATACGAATAATAGTCAAGGCTAATCCGCTAATCTTTCTTTAAAGGCTCAGCCTCAGCCTCCTCCTCGATAACTATTATTGGGAGGGAAACTGAACTAGCTTGGACAATACGCCAGTCAATAGGGCAGATCTCCACCTTACGATTCACGTAGAATACAGATAGTGGTTTATCAAAATCTTACATGAAAAAGCAATCCACTAAACAGGGCACAAAATTGTCGCATCCCATCGATGACCAATATCATTTCTTCCAAGTCAAGTGAAACAAGTGCATAAATGCATGGGGAATGAGCCAAAAATCATCCGATCCCACTTAAAAGAAAATGGAGTGGGAGGAATATCATCAATACTTATATGTATCAGTAATAGCCCATGCGACAATTCATCTTGAATGACCACCAAAAAAGAAACAAAATGTTTCTATTACACTGGCTACTACAGTATCATCGATGAATGGCTTTAGCTTAACCTCGATGAATCCTTGTCAACTCCCGAAAGAAATATGCATCTTCCCTCTCCCACAAACATCCATCCCCCACCAAGCCATTAGCGAAGTCATCATCAAAAAAAAGAGAAAAAAAAATGAAATGGGTCCCCTCTCAAATAAGTGGCAGTGGACTTTTTTTTGGCTTTTTGGAAGGGCTGAAAACGAAATGGAAAATTTAGTGTGTGTATATAGCCATATGACACGATGATGGGGATGGTGGCTGCTGCCGCTGCTACCACCTTGCTCTAGGTATATTTATGCGTTATGAAAAATCATTAACAATTCAGCCTGGCCATAAATCTCCTTTTTTTCTTTCTTTCACATAAAACGCAACCACGTTGGAAGAGAGAAGCCAGCCAACATTTAACAATTTTAAGTTCCCTCTACAAATACATGGATGGATCCCACTTACTTAACATTCATCCTCTTTTCTTCTTGCTATTTTCTGAGAAAATATAATCCCACGTCCCACACACTCATCCCTTTCATGCCTCAGCCTCAACAGTATTTACTTTACTTAAGTTATGGGCTTAGAGAGTCGGTCAAATGCTTTAGAGTAAAGTAAGAGGCTTGACTTGGGCTTGACACGTCGTTAACCGGAATACGAGGAATGGCTGGGGATATACTTTGGGGAAGATGGAGAGCCGCGATAAAATCCAATAGGGATAGCTTGAGAGAGAAAGTGCGTAACTTTTTTTGTTGCTTTTTTTTGGGTATTTAGCTGACTTGCATGGGAATAGTGTTAAAAATTATGGGACTTGTTCGGCTCAAGCAGTGAGACTCAACCTTATTTACTTACATGGAATCTACGCACTTTAGACAGTCAACGCTGTTGAGAGACAGTTTTGCGGGAAGATCAAGAAAATGTAGACATTTCTGAAGAAGCAGAAGAGGTTAAGTCAAGACAAGTTAAAGGAGACAATGCGACAGTTTTATCGGCAGCGCAAAGCCATATAAAAGTGGTTGACTATATAATAGTGCGTAATTTTGCTGACTTCTTCTTCTTCCTTCCGACTTTATTCCTTGTAATTTTTCTGTTCACTTTCCCTTTCTTCTATTCTTTGTAATTCATCATCATCATCATGGCTTTGTTTGAACAAGTGATTTGTTGGAAGGAAAAAAATCCTAAGAAGAGGAGAAAGAAGAAAAAATGTTCTTGAACTTGGAGAGACGTTGATGATAACACCAGCGACCCCAAAGATGCTTCAAGTAAGAAAGAACAGATTTCTCGATTGAAGAACACTCAACTTGGCTTATAAAAATGGAGGAAAAAGAAATTAGAAATGTGTGGAGTTCAGACCTAATCCCAATCTCCGAGCAAACCTTCCCTGATGAGCAGTCCTGATAAGATAACGCATTTACTTTACTTTTACTTTACCACTGGAGAAATCCTCAGGAATGGAAGAATATTTTTTGTTTGGGGAGGAGGCAGGATTTTTGTACTTTTGCAAAAATGCTTTTAAAAACTGAGGATTTTTCTATTTCTGTGGAAAGCCCATCCTCCATTTCAATTTGGTTTTAGCCAAGCCAATTTTAAATTCCCTCCGCCTTCTTTTTTCTCTTCTTCTCCACAAAGCCATAATATCCTTTTGTAATCATTTTTTTATCTTTTGAGTTCATCATTAGCAAAACATCCATCCAATCCATTCACCGAAGGAATAAGACTCTGCCTGTTTGTCGGTATAGCCATGAAGAAGGGATTTTATGGTCTTGTGTAATTAACACATAACAACAAACATCCACTTCTAAAAAAAACTCCTCCACTCCACTTGACTGATTGTTATGAAATGATATGAGATATGATTGCGTTCTGTTCACTGCAGATTTTTTTTTCTTCTCCAAAAAGCTATTTGCTCAACAAGTCAAGGTTATTTTTTTAAACTTAACTTTTTAAACTTTAGCCTTTTCAGTTTAGTTCAGCACATCCTACTTCATCTCAGGAGGTGGACGATATGGTTAGATAATAAAATATTTTTGTAACTAAAAAAAATCATAAAAAATTATTCCACTAAAAACTCATTTCATTTATCTTCGCATCTCCTCGTTACTTAAATGAGAGCAACAAGGACAAAGAGCAATAAGCTAAGCTAAAATAAACAGTAATAAAAAATGGGGAGAGATTATCCCATCTTCTTTTACACTTTTGTACACAAACAAATACAAACACGAACATATTATCCCAACAGAAGAATACTGACACTGGTTGGGTTTGTTGTTTGGTGTGACTCCTCCAATCAAAATCCTCAGTAAAGAAAGAAAGAAGTAAATTATGTTATGAACTGACCAGCTAGCCTCAGCCAAAGCCAACCGGTCTTGCAAGTGATGAGGTCATTATTATCATCAGGAGCTTTTTGAGTAAAATTGGCACTATTCTCGAAGAGTAACAGACATAGACAGACAATGTTGTGACGTTGGTAGCACATTCCTGAACAGAAACCCAAATAAATGCTTTGTTTCGGATTATCAGAAAGAATTAAAGCACAAACTTGAGAGTTTTTTCTGTCATTTTTCATTTCTAGAAAATCTTTCAAGCTTATTACAAGCAGGTAGTCTTCGACTATGCAAAATATTTTGACGTGCACTTTTTCGCATTAATCATATTTTTTTTCTCTCCAGCCGCATCAAAACCGTTTTTTACTACTACCTGATCATTACTACATATTTCGACATTTCCCACCGGATTCACACAGCCTATAATCTTACATCATCAATTTTCCTCCTCATAAATTACCCAATAATCATATCTGCAATCCTCAACAATGCATTATACACAGTCCCAACCGTAACAACGTCAGCAAGATAAATAGCTTTGTTGATAAAAAATTGCAACCATTCGCATTCCCATTGCATTATACCTTCCACCATTTTCCACCTGATTTTAAAATCCAAACGTCCTTTCCTCCTCGGAGAGGTCTGAAAAATGAGGCTGCCTGCCGGCTACGATGCCAATGATATTGCAATTTTGAGTTTTCATTGATGCTCCGCTGCTGCTGATGATGATGATGATGGATGCGGTTTGGTTGGCTATAAAAGTGGAACAGGCTATATTTTTCCTCAATAATATTTTTTGCTAATCTCATCATCATCACCATCACATTCTAAAACTTCCAGAGATACTGGCCTGGCGCTATCATCCTATCGTGACTTCAAATTTTATTTTATGCTGCTGCTGATGATGAAATGATATATGGACTAAGCCAAATCACATCATATAAATAATTTATCTGCATAAATATTTCAGTTGCATGAGTAGAATGCAAATTAGCGGAATAGTTTTGCCAAAACTTGAGCCGCACGATTTTTTCCCCTGTCAATTCAATTCCCTAAAATTCAAATAAGCCTAAATACATAAAATACTTTAGCCTACAAAAAAAAAATCTACAATTTTGATTTAATGGAGGAGGTAACAAATTACTTATTTATTTTCTTGCATGAAAATTATTTTCATGCAAATGAAAACCCACCTTTTCTTTAAATCCAATCCGCAATCCTTTGAGAAGGAAGCCAAGCCACTCAAGCCACTTCTAAAATCCCCCAACCCATATCATATCATATTTCTCTGCAAAAAAAATTGTTCGTCCGTCCCACCAAATAACTCACCAAATCATTTAGTAAAAGTTAGTTAACTACAAAGTGACAATGAGCCAGTTTTATTCTTCTTCTTTTTTAATAAAAATGGTCACTGATGATGATACGAGTATGTCGCGTGGAATTTAAGGAGGATATCATGCATCACGAACGATAGACTTTTTTTTGCAAAACTAAAATCGTTTTTGTATTCTGCTCGAATGAAACACGAACGTCCTCAAAAATCCAACCTCACAAAGAAGAATCCCAAACCAAACATCATCCGCATTCATAAGTAACGGTATTAATTTGCACAAATCTTTTTATCCGTTAATTATTATACTCATGTGTTGATGTTGATCACAGTACACCATCATTATCACTATCACCAACCACGCTCATATTACATTTTTGTACATTTATGTCGGACTCATGCCATGCACAATAATTTACTTCCCATAAATATCATCAGTCAACACCAAGATGGGTTAGGGTTTCACATAAGCATACTTACACTCACTTTTTTTCGCGTTAACATCATCACAACATATTTGCCATCATCATTGCCTTTTACAGCCAGCAACGCTTTTACTTTGTTTCCTCGTCGGCATCCACAAAAAAAACGTATGCCACACCAGCAGCACTTCAACCAACTCTATCTGAGAATCTGACTGACTGACAAGAAAAAACTTTGAGAAAAAAACTGACGAGAGGAATTTGGGCACATAAAGGCCTCCGCTGTTGATGAGAGTTAGTTAATGGCTAGGGAATGTTGTCAATTTGTCAATGAATGAGTAGATTTCGTCTACAATAAACTGTTTAGCGAATTATCTCACAGTCAATTTGCACTTGGGATTTTGGGATCAACATAAATGGCTACAGAGTGATAAGAGAAACTATTACTCAAGCCAATTACAAACTGGGGGATACACACGATAAAGTTTCTCTAAAGGAGAGGGACAAGAAGAATGTCCCATTTGCCTTTTCATTTAAACTTTCATTCATTCATCAATTTTTTTTAGATAAAAGCTCGATTAAAAGTATTAAATGAGAAGATCAACGATCAAGGATGAGGATGGCACATGGCTATGAACAGAGATAGGATCAAAACATTTTGTACTTTTAAATGGACTTGGGAGAGAAATATGGAAAGTTTGCTAAAAATTTCTTTCGAGGGAATAAAATATATTTTTCCACTTCTTCTTCGAAGGCGTTTTATGATCGGTCGGTCCCAGTCCGCAACTCTCGAATGGAAAATTTATCTCTTTTCTTGAGCTAATCAGATTTGCCCATGGCCAAATAAAACCCTGTGAGTTTCGAATCGTCAGGGGTGTATTAAACACATTTTATCACGTGTCGACAGCAGGAAAGTAATAGTAATAAACTTAAACTTGGGTAGGTAGGTATTTTTCCCTTTAGAAGAGGATTTTCTGACTAAAAGATGAGCAGAGTAACACTTTGTTGCGATTTGCGATGATGATGAGTTATGGGATAAGACGGAGAAAACCAGTCCTTATCAGTTTCATAGACATCCTCCCATAATTATTTCAATGGCCCAGCGTGTTTCACTAATTCCTCCTCCTTCGATATTGTAATGGCTCCTGCCAGAGATAACAATAAAATTTTGAAGAAAATAAAATGAAATGGCAGCAACGGTCGAACAATTTAATATTTTAACACACCTCAGCATACATATTAAACTTTGAACAGTTCTTATCTCCCTCCACCATTTAAAAATTACAAATTGGATGGAAAACTGGGCTGCGGCTCAATAACTTTCGCACTCTGAAGGAATTACATCTTTTGCTCTTGTTGTTAATTGGTCAAGAAATCTTAATTGCACGGTCGTCACTTAACTAATTTAATCTACATGGTCAATACTCATCGTCTCAATGTGGACCGGTCGGGTCGATGTCGAAGCCAAGCCAAAATGACTTTGCTCAGGATCCTCAAGATAAAAGCTGGTTAGTTAAGAGAGTTCGCGTATTGATTACTGATTTGATTATCAGACCGCTGAGCATTCATTAACTCTGACATTCGTAAGAGACCTTCAAACGCTCTACTCTTAACTGCACGCAATCCAAAATGCTAATTCCCCACCAAACTTATCGCTAACAAACTTCCCATTTATCTTTTTATCTTCAGTAATCAATTAAACAGCCAATTTAACTTGTAAGAAGATAAATGGACTATGACTGGCCGTATTCCATATTTCATTTTTTTTCCTTCGACTTTTGTTTCGTTTGTCAGAAATGGTTGGAACTGCTCTTCATAATTCATTCGTGGAGGATGTTGTGGTGATATGACTGGGCTAGCTCGTAAAAACGCACTTCACACGACACATAGCTTGTTTATGAGAAGAAAAAAAAACTTTACGAGAAGGAGGAGAGGAGAGCAAATAGGTATAAAGACGGTGATCAAGTCGGGGACGAGGACGCAGAGCAACTAAAAACTCCCAGCCTGATATACATACACAAAATGCACGTTTCAGCTCAACTGCACCAACCAACCTTGAATATGAAACTAGTTAAAAACACGAGCAACAGCTTTTATCTCAACGAAGAAGCTGCAGAAGTGAAGTCTGATCTGGAGAGCATTCTCCTTTCATATTTCCATTTTTTCCCCTTTTCAAGTCACTCACTCGCAGGAATTGATAAAAAAAGGAAGGGGGAAGAAGCTCCCGCTGAACAAGAAGAATCGGAGTGGAATGAGAGACTCTTTATTTCTCCAAAGAGGAATGAGAGGGGAATGAGCAAAGAGCAAGGCCATTTCAGTTCAATACACCATCATATTAACAAACATTACATGAGACAAGGAGAAAGGGAAACCGAGAGAGAAAATGTCGTTGGGACGGAGACAAAAGCAGGACTGTTCCACGGTTTCTCTCTTTCCCATTTCATCAGGGGACATTTGCAGGTTTCCAGCTCTTGGAAACTCTTGGAAGAGAATTCGCATGTTCCATTCCACGAGCTGGATTGTACAGATTATACAATCATGCTTGTTATGCAACCATTTCCCTCCCCTTCCCCGCTCCCATTTCATGTTATGTTCATCATCATCATCATCATCCGGAGGAAGAAAATAAAATATCCTCCTACACCTTTTCCACACATTTCCAGTTCGAGTTCCACCACCATCAAAGCCGTGGCAGATGAGACGAGACCGAAAAATTTTCCACGAATTTTTTCTTGCTTTCCAAGCCATTCCCCGAGAGATGGCTTGGTGGATGCACGTGAGTTTCCACTTATTTTCCACCCTTTCTCCAGTTCAGCCCACACTAAATTTCCTGGTTTGATCATATCATCATCGGCCATCGTCATCATGTTCCCTCCCTGATACAACTTTACACTTTCCCCACAAATATCACTAGTTTTATGCTCTCAAATTATCCCAAATTTTCCCTTCACTTATCTAACAATAAGTTTAAATGAGTTGCAGTTTGCAGCTCAATTTTGTTGTTGAAGAAAAAAGGGAAAGGGTGGAAGGAGAAAACATGAAGGAAAAGGAAGGGAGAAAATGATTCCATTCTGTTCTGATGCTAATGCTTGATACGGTGCCCATATGTCAACTTCCATGGAGGAATGGGAAAAGTGTTCCCAACTCACAACAATTTGATATGGTTTAGGATAGATTTATCCTTATGAAGAAAAGAGAACGGTGCATATTTCACATCCAAGTCTAGTCTTTTTTTCTCTCCTCCATCCAGGAGGAGGATTGATGTGAGATGTTTTGTAGCTTGAGCTAAAACGCAAACATCATCCCATCCCATATCATAACTTTTCTCTGTGACTGGAGCCATCAGCCATCCATTATGTATACGGATGTTTCCATTAAGGATCCCCATTCCATCTCCATCAAAAACAGCCACTGCATAAAATAAAATATTTTCCCTTTTATACGCTGGAGGATTTGAGCTCCAACTCCCTCCCAAAACCTAACCTAACAAGCCATCCATTCCACTCCGAGCCATAGTAGCCCTATTTATTTTTATTATTAGTTTTATTTCCAGCCTATTCTTCATGGTGGAGGAGTGGGAGGGAGGTGGTGGTGGTGGAGTTGGTTGGTGTTGGTGTCGCTGGTAACTGTGAAACGGGTACTTTTTTTTCCTCCGCACACATGTTCACATTACACGTTTAATAAGATCACGTCGGCCACGTATAAACGGGAAAAAGTTTCAATGTTGTTGATGCGTGTTTAGCACGGACCTGGACTCTTCTCTCTCGAGTTGAGTTTGAGTTGGAGCTCTGCTCATCCTCATTCGGAAATATATTTATTTTCTGCCCTGACAAAACAAAACTTAATAAAAACTGACAGTGCGGGCAGTGGAGTGAAGACTCCTCCACCGCTGCTTTTACTTAGCTATGCATTTTATTCCAATTGATATGAGAGGAGGGCAGTGCAGTGATATGATGATGACATGGAGGGATCGGGAGGATTTTATTTCCTTTCGGATTGATACGAATGGATATGATATGGATATCACCCCGACCCGACAGTAAAATTCATGAACAGTTTCAACCTTCCCATGTACCATCATCATCATCATCATCATCATCGGTATCAGTTTTTTTTGTGCTGTTGACAAGTTAGTTCAATAAAGCAGAAGACATTGGAGAAAAATATAAATAACAAGCCATGCATGAGAGTTTGGTTGAGCTTGAAGAGAAAAACAAGCCATTTGCCATTGGCATTGGCATTGCCACCAAAACATATTTTTGGAGAAGAAGAAAAAAAATGCTTTGCTTTTTGGTTTTTTGGTCTTGGATCGTTACCGGCGGTATTCTGTTTTGTAATATGAGAGAGAGTAAAGAGTAAAGTAAAACTTTGTTCCTTGTTTAAACCCAATTTATTTATGTTTTTCTTTTTTTTCTGGTAGGAAAAAAGAAAAATAAAATTTTTAACGAAGAAACATAAACAAAAAAAGAAGAACATTTTTGTGTGTGAGGTTCTGGTTGGTGTATACTCTGGAGACTTTTGAGCAACCACTGCCATCAGCCCACCAGCCAGAGCCAACTCATATGGCATGGTTTTGTTTTGCTTTGGCCATATGATATGATATGGTATTGGACTAAAAGTTTTCTGTTTTGCTCAAAGCAAGTCCTCTTCAAAATCCCCAAAAGTTTGAGTCTTTTGGGTAAACACGAAAGTTCTCTTGCGGAGCCATCCATCCCCCTCTCTCAAACGAGTTATACGAGAGGGCCTTATGATGGGAAGAAATTTTTTTCCCTCAGTCTCTTTTTCCATCAAATGCATAAATATGAACTGAACTCTAGAACTCTTACGCAAAGTTTATATCATATCATGCAAGATGGAATATGGAATGGGAAACAAGTCATATAGCTATAGACACTGTCGCTAGTGCTCTGATCCAACCACTGCGAAACGATTATTATTATGAAAATCCTGCATAAGCGGATGCGCTCAATAATTCTCTTCCGAAGAGGAAAAAGGATATTACACACTGGCTATTGTACTGTGAGGGGGGATTTTGGGGGGCAAAATCCGATGAAGTAACCATATCATATCCGGATCGTTACTTTTGAGTTGCTACCAGCTCATCATATTCATATTATGGGGAAGAAAGCGGAAGGAGTAACCAGGATGAATCCATGTCCATGAGCCATGATATAAAAAGCTTCTTATTCCTCCGTGCTTGGATCACGAGCAACAACTTTGCTTGGTTGGATTGGAGCCGTTCTCTCTCTTTCTCTCTGCTCAAGAGACAATATTATATTTTTTGGAGGGAGAAAATATCTAATTCATTCCATACTATTATTATATGAGAAGTTTCCTCCAACATTTCATAATATCATAAGCCCACCTCCACCTTCCTTGTCTTCGCTCCCATGTCTTGTGTCGTTTCCGCTTCCTCTTCCATGGCACATGGCATCATCCCATGCCATGGCATTGTCAACCAATTTAATATTCCGCACAAGAGGAGCCATGTAAACCAAGCAGGGATGGAGGAAAAACGGATCTGCAGAGCTTTGCCTTTCCTCCCAACCAACTCAACTCTTTTCTTTACTCACTCACTGCTTGTTCTTCTAATATTTAAGATTGCTTTTTTCCCTCCAACCAAGTCGGTTAGTCCCATCCTTAGGAAAACACAGGATGTTCTTGAGAAGCAAAAGATGATGATGATGATGATGTAGCATGACTTGTTTGTATATATGAGAGCCTTCAACAAGGATAAAAGAAGGATCCCTTTTTAACAAGTAAAGTTCCTTCCTTCTTCCCCCCCCCCCAAAAAAATATCGTTTCTGGTAATAAACCAGTTGAGAAACAATATAAACCTGACCAGCTCCATTTTCATTTTTCTTCCAAAGAACGAACATGATGATAACCTTCAGGATAAATTCAGAAGAAAAAATCCTCCACCTTTTTGCCTTCTTTAAAGTGGTTTGCTTCTCTGACTGGGTCTGACATTGACTCTGGCTCTGGCCTGGCCATGCACTTTCAACATTTCAATTTTTAAAGGCATGCCATGTCCTTAAAAATTCTTCCTGGAAGAAGATTCTACTCCGAGAGTGCATCCTTCTCCTCCCAAACACCCAACCCAATCCATATAAGAAAAACAAGCTGGAGGATATGCCAAACCTAACCAGGATATGAACCTTTTCCCGTATTCTCAAAAAGCATTTTTATTTTTTTCTCTCTCGTAAGTAACTCAACTCACTTAAAAGAAACTTTACTTCAGTTGAGTCAGTTTCATTTCATTTTCCGTTTCAGTCTTCATGAAATCGCAATGGAAATGGAATCTTTTAGTCATGGCCTGGAAAAAAACGATTTTCTTTCACTTACACGAAAGAAAGAAAAAAATCCTCCAGTTAATGGATGTTCCCTCCAAATCTAGCTTGACTGGGAAATGCATGGCTCCGGATTTATTCCTTCATACCAAAACCAAGCCATTGAAGTGAAGCACTTGGACCTGACACCACTTCCACCACCACCACCTGAAGATTTATCTTTAATGCTGTGGGGTAGGTACAAAAATGTAATACAAAACATTCCGCAGATTATGGCCAGCGCTTCAAGAAGAAGAAGGAAACCACTTTAGTTACTTCAGGAGCGTTTTGTCCTTATCAGCCCATTTTGAGTGGAATATAAATAAAATTGTGTGAGAGCATTTCAACCATGTTCGATTCGAACATGAGCCGCAATGTACAGAAAGGTAAAGGTGTGATTATCGCCAAGTCGTTATTTCCTCCTCCTCTCCTTTCCTTCCTCTTCTTCTTTTTTTAAGAGTGCACAAGGGAAATGGGAAATTATCTGATCTGAACTGATGTAATATGGGAAGGGGAAAGGAAGGAACTTTACTTTATCTTAACTTGGAATTTTATTTTTTCCTTTTGGGTTATAATCTTGTAAGGAAACATGAGGCACGAGCCATATTTTATTATTGCAACAGAGCAGCAGCAGTTGTTCCGCTGATATATAAAAGGTGTAAAAGTGGCTGTGCCAGCAGCTGAGGGAAGACTTATTTGAGAAAATTGAAAAAATTGAAATAAAATAGTTTTTATATTCATCTTCGTCTTGATCATCTGTTCCTCTTTTGAAGAAATCCTTATGCAAGCAGATGTTTTTCTTCTTCTTTTTCACCTTAAAAATGTTTCCTCTCTTTTTGGAAGGGTTTTTACAAGGTAGTTAAAAACTTCCTTTGTGGTCTGGTCCAAATGGTCTGAAAAGGTGATAGATGGATTGAGAGGAAGGGGACCACCACCACCTTTTCATTGCCACGAGCAGCATCCGTATCCATTCATAGGCATATGGTTTGAAAAGGGGAAGCCGTGTAAAATGATCTTCCAAAAATGCGTAATTTTATTAAAGGCCCATCATCATCATTATCATCATATTTCAATAAAAATTAGTCGACTGCAATGCTAAAGCACGCACTTTACACCGACATGAAATAAACCAGAATGGATGGGCGCCCCCGACCACATTCCTCTTCCATTTTCAAACCAAGTCAGTCAAGATTAAAGAACGGATAAAAAAAAACGGTGATTACAGGTAATAATAGCACCCGTTAAATGTGATCATAATCATAATTTCGTTTTGGTATCATCATCGATTAAACCAAAACCATGCCATGCAACATACAAGTTACGTATAACTGTCCAAGTTTCCTAGTTTGGGCTTCTCACACGGCAGGGGAAGGAGGAGCAGAAAAAGAAACAGCATTTTTTATTAATGTCCGTCGATATAAAAAGGTGATAAGACAGAATTAAAAATCATCATAATATGCCCATCAAGATTAAAATGGCGCCTGCCTAAAATTGAACCTATTCACCTTGAAAAAGAAACTCCACCTGTTTGTGTGTAGCTGCTCATTATTAACTTTTTTTTTTGAAAAATATATCTAAAATAGCTCATTCCAATATCCAAATCCGTCTCCCTCCCAAAATTATGCATGACTTGGTTTAAAGAAGAAAAGATTATGATTATGAAGAAGGTTATGATGATGACGACTATGACATGACATGACTGCACCTTCTCCTCTCTAATTATCCCTCCTCTCCTGATTAGAGAAAAGCGTAGGTAAAATTTTTATTGTATAAAGTCAAAAATAAAGATAAAGTCAGACAAGGCCATAGAAAACCATTCCATTTTCATAAAATCGTCTTGATTATTATTATTATTATGCTGCTGCTGCTGACTATTTTTATTTTCTATTTTTGCTTCTTCATATCATATTTTTGGACGTTTTCCGTGTAAACAATGGGCGCAATTACAAACGATTTTTGATGTCAACCTGACACAATACTGTCTTGTCTTTCATATCAATTCACTATTCATCTTCCACTTTCCTTCCCTATCTTTTTTTTTGAACAAATATGGGTATACCAACAATCGAGATAAAATCCAAATTTTTCTTCCAAAAATAGCCAAAAAGAAAAAAAAAAGAAGTTATCTAACAGGTGGGGATAAGGGAAGGTCCTCATCATCAGAAAAACAGAGAGACAAGACAATATAATATACCTAACCTAACTACCCTTCTGCTACCTCCAATTTTCTCTCCCTTGAGGATTCTCAAATTTTCATCCTCCTGTCATTCAAAATTCGTGTGTGTGTCGCTTTGGCACATGGGCTGGGCTTTTAATATGATGATCAGTTTACACAAAGAGAAAAAAAGGACACCTTGAGGGCTCCCCATACGTAAATGGAGTATTTGTTTTTGGAGAGGAAGAGATGAAAGCTTCCTGCTATGAGCTAATGTAACATGGGATGTTTTTGTTCAAAAAAATATATATTCAAGTTTGGACTTGTCTCTCTGTTTCTTCTTCTCTTTCTGTCGCATGGCCAGGTAGACAAAATGTTTCAGTTCGAACCAAATCTATCTCGGGAGTCAATAAAACTGGATGTTATCTCATCCCCAAACTTTGTTATCATTTTTCTCTCTCTGTCATTATTATTCTTCCAACTGGAGCTCTCTGGTCTGAGTAAGCATCTTTCATAATATTTGATGATGGTCCGGGCCAAAGAGACATGACATCGTTATCTCTGGCCTGGACATATAGCCCATGTCTGATGAAAACATGTCACATGCCATAGTAATAATCATAATCTTTTTTTCTCCTGATAACAGACACAGATAGATAGAAAGAAAGGTAAGTAAGTAAGCAGCAGTAGAGTTTGGTTTTTGGAAGTAAATTAGCCTCATCCTCAAGCTCAAGCTGAAAATGATGATGATTTTGCCCAAAAAATAAATAACTTACCTTTTTTCTCTATTATTGCTCGCAGCTTATATTGCGTTATTATGTAATCCAGATCCAGTCTATCATCGCTTTCCTCCGAAACTCATTATTTCCGTGTGGACACAAACAAACAGACAAACAACCACAGACGAAGAGAAGAAAAAAACAACAACAGGACTAACTCTGGCACGAACGACGGATTAACTTTTAACAACCAGCCTATGATGAGGAATGAGATGACATGACACGGGACGCACGCCAATCTAAACCACAGACAAGGACTGACAGGATGATGCTCCAGTCCAGTCAAATGAGAAAATGGCTTATTTCGAAACTTTCAACAATAAAGACAGGCCAGTTCAAAACTTTTTTTCCTCGTGATGATTCCCAAACAAAGTCACAACACAAATAATTTTGAATCTTTATTTTTACGAGTTTCTCGGAAGACCAAAATTGCGAATCCTTTTTCCTTTTTTTGTTTAAGTGACAAGTTTTTTTTCCTCCTCCAGGAACAAGTACCGTGACTAATTTGCTAAGGACGGGAGCACAACATGTTTTAAAAAGAGTCCTTCACACATTCCATTAAATGCTCATTTATTCTTTATTTTTTTTTGAGTAAAAGAAGTTGACATCCTCCAAAACCAATTTGGATTCGCTCCATTCAGCCAGTATAATGGGCAGTGTTAGTGGTGGCAATGGATCGAGGAGGCACCTTGACTATTTTTCAGGGGAGGAGGCCTTCACTTCACTTCAGATCCACTTCAGCTTTTATTCAATTCAAGACGGAAGGAAGAATGGAATGAGCAGGTTTTTGTATGCGGATGATGATGAGGATAATGTGAATGTGATATAGCTTTAGTTGAACTTTTTTTTCGTCCTGGAAACTTTTACACAAGAAGACTGACTACCTCCTACAGCGGTAAACAGAGTCATTTACATTCATGCGGAGCAGCAGCAAAACGAGCTGTTTTGTATAACTTTTTTTGTGTGTGTGTTCCTTCAACAATAAACAGGGCTACTTGTTGTCCCCGGGTTCAAAAGTGGCAAATGATCCTGTCAACTTCAAATCGATTTTTATTTTCTGCTTGGCTGATTTCAATTCAACCCTTTGAAATCAAGTCGGATCGGAACAATCACTTTTTTTCTCTCACAGAGAAATAAATTGGTCCATTTATATTATTTTATTTTGAATTTTTATTTTATCTCCGCTCAATCGGAGTGAAAATCCTTTCAATTTTTTTTAACAAGCAAGCGAAATTCAGTCCTAACAGATCTCAATGCTTCTTTAGCAACCACAGTCCAATCCTCAATACAAAAAACTGTTGGACACACAATCAGGAAAATGGCCAATATTGCAAAATATCTCACCGTACAAAAAACCAACTTACTTTTCTCTCGCTTTTTTTCAGTGTAGAATTTTTTCTATGCAATCTGACATGACATAAAAAATGAATAAAAAACTTTCAGACACTTTTTTACAAAAAAAGACAAACTTTACTCTGGGACGACAACGACTACCAGCACGATCGACTGTTGGATACCAACTGGTTTGGGTATGGAGCATGTGGCACTGTGAACACCATCAAGCCATGTTCAATGTTCATGGCAAAAGAGGCTTCTCCTCATCCTCATTGTACATGTTACTACCTGGCTGGTAACGTTCATGTTAAATTCAGCCCAAGCCATACCTTCCTTCGTTCAACCCCTCTCCCTTTAAACTTGTTATGCCCAAGCCAAGTTGGACTCTCGCAATCAGACAGAGTTGCATTTTATTGCAGTGCCGTTCTGTTCTACACACCTTTTCATTAGAGACAGGTAACAGCCAAAGCCAAGCACATTCATACATAGCCCATATTTCATTTTCTACTTGGCTTTGGCTTCCTATTTATAACATGGCTTATTTGAGTTGAGTTCAGCTACGTACGAGAACGGTATCATTTCACTCCGACATGAAAACTGATTATGTGAGTTGGAGGATAAAGTGCATTGCTATTTTTTACCGCATTAAAGCCCAAATTGAATGTTATCAAATGAAATGCATGATGGAAATGAAATGGTAATGGCTTGAGCATTATAATATTCTAATGTGCAGAATAGAATAATATGCACATGCATACATAGCTACCGATTCTTCTTGATCATGCATGATCATAATCATGAAAAGGAACATGGCATGGTTCATTGGGTTTTTTAGTGCAGTTAGACTGAAACAGACGTCAGATTGTTCTCACAATCAAAATCAGACCAGGTACAAAAAATACTTCTGTTTGGTTGTGTTTTTGATACATCGGACGATATCGTGGATTTTACGTTTTGGCAGAGTAAAATTCAATAATGGAAAAAAGATGACGAGCGAACATGAGGTGAGGATCGTACGACCGACAGCCCAGCACCAATAATGCATCCACCAATCCATTCGAAGAAAAAAAAATGCAATTATCGTTGGACGTCATATAAAGGTTTTATGTATGGCTGGTTGGGTTAATATTGGTCAGGTCTCTGTTTCCAACGTAAGCCAACCTGTCCGATATATTTTACGAAATGAAAGCATTCATTCCATTATATTATTGCTGCTGGAGCTCTTTTTTTGTTAGGCCATTCTTTAAATGAAGGGCTTTTCTGGCAGTGCATTGTTAACATAAATTTAAATAAGCCCAGTTCAACAATGAAATGGATTACTTCACTCCACTCCAGGCACATTGTTATAAATTTTTTCTCTTCAGAATGACCCTTTTATTCCTGCTGCGATGACCGTCATGTCCTTTAAACATGGATTTAAAATGGACTGTTTTGCTTTTAACGCCATTGTCGCCACCGCCGCCACCGGCTTCTGTATGGATTGTTTTGTTTTATTCAAAACAAATACGAGAATTGGGAAGAAGGAAACCTTCAAAAAAAAATTTAATCCAATCCTGCTTAGCATTCACCACCATCACCTTTCCCTTCAGCTCCTTCTGCATTTTTTATGGGGAGCCCACACTCCACACCCAGCCCACAGCAAAGACAATAAAAAAGCGAGAGAACTTCTTCCTTTTAACATCTTTTGTGCGTTTTCCCGATCCAGTTTATTTGCCCATTTAAACACAAAACAACAAAAAATCCCAACAGGGCAATGTAAAAATAATTTACCCGAGCAATTCCAAACTTTATTTCCCCGTCATGTATGTCACCCCATCAGAAAACCGCAGTTGTTTTATCGTTGCACTTTTTTTTCGTAGTTTTTGTGTCTCGTTCAGAGAGAGAGGAGAAAAATCACCCTTTTTTGTTTTGTTTTAAGCCATGACTTTTTGGACTTGGATGGATGCATTGTGCCGGGGAGGAAGAAGGAGGGAATGAAATGAGAAACAGGAGGATTCAAAAGCGCTCCTGGCCAGTTGTCATATTCTCTCGGTTCCCGTCACCCGAGACCATTATCAGCATAGAAAAACTACGCAACAATATCATTTTGATAGCGTTAGCTGTTTTGGTCTTGGCTGAGGCCAATTTAATGACTCATGTCATGTCATACTTTATTTTTATTTTTTGTTGTTGTCTCCTCTTCCTTTTTTCCCTATTCATTTCTTCGCCCCGTTTAAAAAACGCTTGGCTTGGCTTATGCCATGCATGAAAACAGGAAGAGGAGATCCGTGACATGATCCATGTGTGTGGTGGTGGTGGTGATCTTATGGTCGGCGGAGAGGGAGGGAGACGCACTTGGTTTATCCCATTCCACGCGTTTTTTTTAATGATAGTGCACCAGCTTATGTCTGGTCCAACAAAAATCTTTCTTCCCTCCAATAAAACGAAATAGGATCTGCTTGATTCACTTATTTTTTATTATGTAACCCGTTCAAAGTTAAATTCGTGTCTCGTAAAATACAATCCATCTTTGATTACAGGTAGGTGAAGAAAAATAGCCGGCTGCCTCAGGCCATTCATGAGACTATATGCAAATGACACGGTGTCGGCACCGCCGGCCGGATTTACACTCCCTAATGACATGTTATTCCTCCAAAAAAACAAAACGAGAAATAACAAAATAAAAAAAGGATAAGCTAAGCCAGTGGAAATGCTCCAGGCTTATCCTTCACAGACATGGACATGGATTTCCCCCCATCTCGATTGCCAAAAAATCAATGACAAAATTTATTTTCCTTTCCCGTCTCCTAATCCACTGTAAATTAGCGGTTAATGTGGAATAGAGAACCAACCAACGACAGTTCTGAACTCAGAGCCCAATAAAAATTGACAGGTTTAGTGCTCAGCTTGGCTTGGCCTGGCTCCCCGGCGAATAAAGAGGGAACCTCCTTCCCCTAATAAGAAAATGTTTCTTAATCACTGTAAGGAAAAAAAAGTAATTCGGATATCGCACACGAGCATACATACATAAAAAGCCGTAGAGCCGGCTCCAGCAGTCCAACCAAGTTCAAACTCCCGACCAATAGTCCAACGAACCTAATAAATGGCTTGTATATGACTGAGCTTGGACATGGCCGGGGCAGTAAAAAAGCCAGTAAACTTAACTAACTTAAGCCATCACAAGTTGATCGTGGGGTCCGATACCTGGAATATATTACTGAAAATGTAGCCATTCTCCCGAAAGAAATCCACCGGCTACACAGAACAGAGGCCTGCCAAGGAAAATAAAATATATGCTGAGGAGCCAAAGCCAATTCCCACACGGGCATATATGGATGGACGGAGGAAAAGGAGTAAACGCATTAGGCAGAAACAATATCCCTTGGGCAATTTTCACTCGTTTGCAGTCCAGGATTTGCAGTAGAGTGCCTCCACCACCACCACCACCTCCACATTCCCCATCACCATCATCATCATCATCATCATCAGTGGAGTTAAAGTTGAGTGAAATGTGCAGAAACGAACAGTGTTTTGATAAGCACGAGTAGATTATGTTGTTTCCTTTTGAACATGACAGGGCCAGAAGGCTCAGGAAGGAGGAAAGAAAAGAAGTTGGAAATGTATTGCACTTGTTTCACTCTCGCTCGCTTATGCTTGCTCATTTACTTTGAATAGCGCACCGGCTCCAGTCCAGACCAGAGCATAGAATCAGAATCTGCATATTTGATTGGGAGTGTGAGCACCCCGGCGCCATATGCCGTGCCGCTCGCTCGACTCCACTCCCTGTCCATATCACATTCTTTTATTCCATATCAATTCCATTTTTTTCCTCCCATCGAACAACAATAAAACTGACTGAGAGGGATAATGATAATCACACGCAGAAAATGCGAAATGATAGCGTATGATTCACTTTCTTCCAGACCAGCGAAGGTTGGATGCGTGGGTGGGTGGATAAAAAAAACTTTATTGTGGAGTCAATGGCAATAGCAAACATCAAGCCAAGCATATTTATTAACTAAAATCAAACTTCCGAGCTCGATTCGATCCAACCAACAGTTTTTATTGCAGTTTGACGATTACTCACCCCCGAAATTTTTCGCAATGTCATTATGGAATGGAATGGAATGGAATGGACTGCAGCCCATTTTAAATGTATATTTGTTTGTTTTATTTAGCGAAATAAGTATTCATTACACATAAATAATCTACCATTTTGGTGGAGGAAGGAAGGAACTGGCTTGAACTGAGCTTGACATGCAAACTTCAACTTCCATTCATTCCAAACAGCAAAAAAGCAAAACAGCTCATGAGTGAATTAGATTTGTGCCATTGCTCCATTTCATGCCAACTCACCATTCGTCATCCATCCTGTTATGTTTTCTCCAATCCAACAACAAACTTAAACATGACTTGTTTTTTTGCTTTGCTAGATCATAAATTTAATATTCAATTTTTTTTTCGCAATACGCAATTAAATCATTCGAGCCCAACAACACAAAAAAATGTTTCGAATGGGCTGATTCATGAATGATGTTTTGTTGCTGGTTGCAGGACTCGAACTGGCCAGGCCACGTCCGCTATTTTTTTTATGGCTGGGGCCAATAAACAAAGGAAACATTTTGATGTGGGGTTGGAGATAAGAAACAAAATGAAAATGTTACATTTATTTTCAAAAAAACAACAACAATGAAGAACAGTCCATATCACATTCGTAAATCCTGCAGAGAAGATCAGATCAAAGTTCACTCCAATTGTGAATTGGGCTGGGAGATAAATCTCAATAAATTTTATGCACACCTCGGCTGACTGACTCTCGTCATTTTACGCATGACGTGAGGATGATGATGGCTCTGTTCGGTCGGTCAGGGTAAAAAATGCGAATAAAAAATGCTTGTGTTGTTTTTACGCAGGAACGATGAAGAAACAAAGGACAGTAAAGATTGTAAACAAAACAAAAACAGTTTGAGTAAATTTTAAGAAGAGCCATAAAAATTGTGGACAACTGACTGAAATGACCTGGTGGTGATCTTTCTTTCTTTTGAGATGTTTTTATTACTTGAAAATAATGTTTATCAGAATCACGACTTGGTCGAGATTGTATTTGTTTGAAACAGATCTAATCTCATCTACTCCAACCTATTTTTTGTCCCTTGTCTGTCGTGCTTGACAAAAATGTGGAGCAGTGGAATGAACAAGACTGTTTGTTGCGACAAATGATCATTATTACACAATTAAAGTTTAAAATTTGGGAATGATGATGCTTCGATTACGTCGGAATGTTCATGGGGAATGTCATGTCATGGTAGATCTGCTGTTTTGTCAAGTGGAGATTTAGAGAGGCTTTTTATGTCAGTTTTTTTTATTGAAAGTTATGTTATGACGGCCAAATGTCAATTGTAACGATGATGGGTCAACCGACAAGATACAAAAAAGGATTTGTTTTTTTGGGGGGGGAAGGAGGGGAATGAACTGCCGCTGAAGCTAATGAAAATTAAAAAAGGAATAAAAATTGGGGCAAGTCATTCGCGACGCAATATTAGTAATTTTCCTTATTATTTTCTCTGCCAAAAGAAGATCCTATCTCTTCATTCTGAAAGTTTGAATAAACTTTATTTTATTTTTAGCTACCTCCTAGCCTGGGAGAAAACCGGAGTGAAAAATGGAAAACATTATTGGAAAATGTAAGATTGAAGATGGAACGCGGCAATCTGAACGAAGTTTGTAGCAATTTCCTTTACCCAAAAATACGAATTAGGGATGGATTATAAAACTAAGAAGCAACACAAGTTAAGCCATGCTCGTAGTTTTATCTATTTATATAACATGGTCAGCGGTATTGTATGATTCAGATGATTCAAGATCAATTTGAGCTTCTGAATAAAGATGAGGAGCTTATATTCTGTGTCCTGTCGGCACAAAAGGCAATAATATTGGAATTGGAAGTGGGAGCAGCCAACCCTTTTTGTTTGAAAAACAAACCGACTTTTCGTCATAACCTGTTTTTGTCTTTTTCCAATACACAATAAAAGTCAAATGGAGGCTTTTAAAAGATGATAAGAAGGAAAGTTAATTATTTGAAGGGGAAAATATTAGTTAACCAAAACCAATGCATTGCTCATCATTACAAATCAAAGTTGAAGTCGGCTTCGGTTTTTATAACTGACGATTTAGTTTAATTTAGTTCAACCCGAAACAACAACATTGCTGACAGGATGCAACAAAAGAAACAACCTGGTTTTAACCTAACCTAACCTAACCGACTAACATTGTTAGCCAAAACTGACATGATGGCATTCAAGATGACATCATCCTGACACGACCATCCATGCATAACTAAAGCCATGTTATACTACCGTCATATATTTTCAGCTTGTCCACCAACTGAAGTCTCAAGCAAACAGAAATCACAATAAAAACCATGACCAGAGCAAGAGCAAAGCCAACTCAACTTGAAATGATTTCAAGTAAACAAAGCCTACTTAAATTAAATTAAATACGAAGCTCAGCTCCGGCATGATCATGATCATCCTCATTGCATGGCATGGCACGACCCAGCATTTTTATTACCTTTACCTAGTT
>JAQGAI010000194.1:0-24899 GCA_034696905.1 Lepidocyrtus violaceus | reverse complement strand
AACATGTACTTTTTTATTTGGAGTACTTCGGAAGCGTTTGATGATCGGTGTTGAATTGGGAGTTGAGGCTGCATTGTAATTTCGTAGGTGTATGTATTTTGCCGTAAGATAGTGTCTCCTCCGTGGATTACAACAAAGTGAAGGTTTTCCACTAGGGGGAAGTTCGTTATCAGGAAGTCAAAAGAAAGCAATGTCAAACGATGGTGATCCCAATACCAAGGATATCCAAATACAAGCGTTTCCAATGTTGCCGGAGCAGATATGTAATTCTGCTGTGGCAGGATTTGGATTCCATAACGAGGCATCTCAAGCGAAAGCATTGTTAATTTGCTCGTCGATGTCAGTTCATTGATAACTTCCATAAGACTTTCGTCATGGCGTAGCGAACAGCTCAGGCCGAGAACAGCCAAGTTGGGCATCCTCACTCCCAGCAAGTTTCTGTAGCTGTGCGGGATTTTGCAACGGATCACGTGAAGCTCTTTCAGACAAGGCCAATCCAGACCACGGATTCGATTCCAAGTATCTTCCGAAACGGTGAGTCGACAGAGCTGCATATGATGACATTGAAGCAGCCCTTTACAGAGTGTGTCTGGGTAATCGTAATAACAGTCCAAAGTTTCCAGTTTTGGGATGAGCGGGATGGATTCAGGATCAACGGCTACCTCACTACTGCCTTGGAAGACGGTGCCAAAACTCAGTTTCCGTAAGTTAGGGACCAGTTGGGCAAGATCCGTTGTTAAAAATTGAGCCAACGCTTGCATCCGCTGCTGGAGTCGGTTTCCATCCTCATGGGCAAAGTAGGATATGATTTCCAGGTAGTGTATTTCCTTTCCGAAGTCCTCCAAAAACATGTAAAGTGGATTCCACCATTCGTCTGCTCCATCATTTTGCTGCTGATCAGGTTCTGCATCCGCACCCCCAACAATACGCGTTCCTCCAAAGAGGAAAACTGCGTAGCGGCCAATGAAGGGATTCCAATTCCGTACAACCTGCCGATTCGGAAGGTATGATGAGAAGTTAATGTGGTTTCCAAAATAAAGGACATTTCTATCCCCAATCTCCTTTTCCTTGACTGGGTAGACGAAGCTCAGCATCTTTGGATCGTAGCCATCGCCATCGTATGGTTGGATGGAGGGATGCTTTTCGAGGAAACGGTTCATCCCATCTCTCCAACGCCTGCAGACCAGTCTGCAACCCAGCATGTCACTTCCGGAAAGCAATCTGTAGAAGTGGGGTAGAGCCAGTTCAAACGCCCAACCAATCTTGGATGAGTGAAGAATGACTTCAAACTGCCTGCAAGTGTGGTAGCAACTCCAGAGGTCCCTCGGATTCGACAGCTCCTTTAGGATCAGAGTCCAATCTATCTCTGTCAATAATGAGTGGGCCAGCCTTGCTTCAATCCTGATCTGGGAGTCCTCCTGCCGACGCTTCTCTAGCATGATCACCCTCCTCCGGAGCTGGCGTGTGAGCTTTTCCTTTTCCTGAATCTCTTTGCCGAGTTGGACTCCTTGAGCATACAATTCATTAAAGGCAGTCTCAAGTCGATTCTTTTCTGGTTCAAGTTCCGCAAGTTGCTGAGTATTTTCTTTCCACTTCCGTTTCATCGTTTTCCACCCTTCCCGTCCAAGCGATTCCTTTACTATTTTTACAGTCCTCTCAAGCTTTTCAATTCTCTCCTTCATTCTTTCGAGATCCCCTTCTTGGGGTTGGTCATTATTATTTTCATCCATCGCAATGGTACAGTTAACTGGAAAGTTCTGAATTCAACAGTTTACGCAAAATGTGGCAGCTCATACCACATCATTACATGGCCATAAATTACAAACTCCAAACCTAACAAGATGTTCACATGAAGACTCTGCATGTGAAATGCTACTACGCTGTAGTAACGTTGACACGGCAAACCTTTTTACTTCAATTCAAAATGGAATGAATGAAATAAGCGGAAATAATTAAAAAGTAGTTTTGTCCAAGGAGCCTTCACAATAATTATTGTGAAGGCTCCTTGGTTTTGTCAACTAGAAAGTAATTAATTAATGTTTATACTTGTAATTGTGCTTTCTTCAATCTAAACAAACTTGAAACAAAAGCCATGAAATACAATGCCACTATTCCTCTAACCATAATCAAGCAAAGCAAATAATGACATTAAGTTCTGTAATTTGAGCCCTTTTTCAAACCTCAAAATTATCTATTTAAAAGAAACAGAGAGTAAATATTTAGATAAATATTTAAGCAAACCAAAGTACAACAACACATTCCCTCCTTCCCTCCAAAATACTATATCAAACTAAAACTAAACCCCACCACACCTCGTCCTATTTTCAAAAAAAAAAAAATCTACCAAAAATCCTCAATGTCGGAAGTAGGAAGCTAAGGATTTCCCTTTGATTACATCTAATGCCTAATCCCGTCCACCACGTAGCGCCATAACCATTTACTCGTGTATATTTAAAGAGCTTCTTTTGAGCAACAAAAAAAATTATATCCCCTCAACAAACAAACCGACAGAGCAGAGCTAAAGCCAGCAGCGGCATGCTTCCCATCATCACAATAGAAAGACATTATTATGTACATAAAAATAAAAAGTGGAATGGTACGGTACGAGCAAGAATGGCTGTTTCAAAGGGGGCTAATAAATCTCAGCTTTTGATGCTGACACGAATGGTCTAACGTGATTTACGTGACATTCAACCTCGACGCATTCCTTATGTATGTACGCTCTTGTCTCAAAACAATATATTTATGTCAACAAAAAAGTCTGTGTCTTTTTTGCGTGCTTTCTTTTTTTTCTCCTCATAATCATCCAGTGTATTATTGGCACTGGCTTATAAACTCCATAGAATAAAAATCCGACTCCTCCGTGGAAATCCGAAACCACCTATGTATCAGCATGAAACTAGAACTAGACTGCGTATGAAAAATTTAGCATGCACTACCAACAACAGCCACATAGCCAGATCCAAAATCCAAACCTAACTGGGATAAGATGGATCGGACAAGATGAACAAAAGTGGAGACGGAAGAAAGACGGAACTTCAACATTATTATTCTTTTTTCACTGTTTTTTTTCTCCTTTCGTTTTCTTTTATTTTCCTACTTGTTGTAAACAAGCCATTCATTCAAGCTTCCCAATTGTGAAAGCGATAATGGCGCTCCCGGCAATTCACAAGTGTGCTTTACAATGTCAGCTTTTATTCTTCACAAGTCAATTTTTGTTTCCTTCGAGGTTAGGTAGGCACTTTTGTGTTTTTATTATTCCTGTCGTAAAATACACCTCATGCAATTGCAATCGGTATGGCTGTGGAATGGTTCTCCGATTTCCTCCCATTTCATTTCGTTTTTCTTCTTCTTCATCTTCCTCTTTCACTTGAAATGGGAATTGGTTTGGCTTGATTTTGGTTTTTGAGTATCAGATCGGATCGGTATTTTTTTCTTCTCCATTGCTGCTCCCAGAAATAAAGTACATTCCTCACTATTGCTCTGCCGTGAGAAAAGGCACGCGAAGCGTGACATTTTTATAGCTCACTTACCATTTTCCCCCTGTTGTGTCTGTGGTGGTGGTAAAGGAGTGAAGAGAAGAGGAGGATGATGATGGGCAACGAAAAAAGAGTAAAATGGATATTCGATATCCTTTACAACATAAAAATAGCTCGTTGAGAATTGAGAACTTCCACAAAAAAAATACTTATCTCGAAAGCTGTTACCCAAAGGATCTTGTTGTTGAGATCATGGCAGAAGAAGGGGAACAAATAATAGTAAAAAAGAGATCTCAGACAAGCAAACAAGTTCATACAATACACCACAATGCCTATGCATATTTCACCATTAAAAGTAGATTCTAGTAGGTAGATGCGTAGAGGAGGAAAGAGATTTTAATATCTGTAATTTTCTCAGCTCTCGAGAGAATTCCTTCTTCTGCCTGGGCTCATCTGATTTCGGCTCGGTAAACGAGCTTTCATCACATTTTCTATCAATTTTATTGTTGCGGAAAGTAAGTCAGATAGTTCTCCTGTTCATGATGATGATGATGATGGGAAAGAAACCGACATCCTAGCATAGTAAGTAGACTGTGAATTTGTGTGAATTAAATAAACGTGCGGAGCGCAACTGGTTTCGCTGAAAAGAGAAAATCGAGCTACGAGATCCCCTCCTGCATGTTTCATTTCTCACAATAACAACTTTCACAATGCATTTGAGAGATTGAGCCATGATATTACAATCAGTACTTACCGTTCCATCACCCAGTTTTTTCACTCGACACCTAAGGAAGGCGTGATTCCCCAGATGTTCCGATAAATTGGTCATCATTGCGTGATCAAAGAAAGGCTCCGCCCCAGTGTCACTTCCCCCATAGCTCGAGGAATAATACTGGGCTTGGGCTGAGCTCATGGAGTAGCTGGATTCGGAGGATGTGGAAGCAGAGGACTCGTCCGAGTATGAGCCGCTGTTCCAGTCCTCCGGTATTTTTACCCAGGGATTGAGGATTTGGATTTCGGCAGAGTCCACTGAAAAGAGAACGGTAAAAAACATGATAAGGTTAAACTTGCAAAAGTCTCAAATAGCCCCAAAGAAGATTTCGCATTTCATGAAACTTTGCTTATTATTATGCTAGACAAAAATGCGATTTAGTTGCACCAAATGGATTTTTTTTACTTCACTCCTACTTTGTATTCCACTTGTGCTGTGGAAACTATGTAGCATGTAAATTCATCCCATTTAGGTTGCCTTCCGGTTGCTTTTCTTGCAACTAGATCAATAGCAAGGGAGGATGAAGAAAGGATGGGTAACTGATGCATGCTTTTAGTTAAAAAAACATATCCCTACAGTAAATTTGACTGCTCCGTACATAGTACATACATACAGCAGCTCATCTATTCCTCCCCTCCTCTGTCAACGTTTTACCCAAAATACCTATTGCATGACATATTGCGCGGTGTCGTCAATGTCACATTACGCCATTTGAAGGACGGCAAGAGCACAGCCAGACATTCCCTTTAATTTTCACCATTGTTTGGAAAGAATCGAGTTTGAAAAATGTATTTCCGACCAAATGTCTTTGAGCCATTCTAATTTCTTGGCGCTTACGTATATCCAAGGTTGGCATAGCCATACATAACGCAAGAGTTATATAATAGGTTATTCATTACTGAAAAAATCCATGAAAAAAAAACATGACTGTTAGATTACAAGCTGAAATTGTGAAAAGTTGTCAAGGTACATTGTTATGCAAATTAGTTCTTATATGAAATGAAGTAGTAAGATGTTTTGAGATTCTAAGAAAAGTGTCTTGTCTTATCGAAGTCATGAAGTTGAAGTAATAATTATTGGAGTAATTATTGAAGAATTGTAGTATTGAAGTATTGAAGTAGTTGAAGAATTGAAGTATTGAAGTATTGTAGTATTGAAGTATTGAAGTATGTAGAATAAAAAGCGTTACAAAACCCAACCCGTTCAGTTATCTGTACCAGTCAATTTGAAGTATAGCTAGCATTACGTCCCCTATCAATTGTAGTCCTCATCTTATCTCAGCCGTAGTATATTTTGTAGTAAAAACCCGACACAGAGTCACTTCCGGTTAGTTAGTGAGTCTGTCTGAACAATGACATTGGTTGGTGAACGTTCATAACATTCAAATGTATTTTTAAAAGGTGCTTATTCATTCCTCCACTTTCTTTCCCTGCTTGTCTGATTGCGCCCCGTTCAAAACCATTTTTTACCGTGAAGGAAAGGCACAAGGCTTGAATAGACGTAAATTCAGGAAGCTCAGCTTGATGAATGAACAAAAAGTGACAGGAGGAAAAAATCTTGTAACTGAATTATATAATCAGAGAAAGCAAGAAAAAAATCATATAAAAAAAACTAACCATAACCATAGACCTTAGGTAATATCCGGTATTATGGAAATAATAGAAATATAAATGGTATGTGTCACACTACTCAACTCACTCCTCCACCTAAATCAAATCACATGACATCATAAGGACATTTCACTAAAAATTATAACGTTTTTTTCCTTCTCATGGATCCGGCAAAAATTCCGCTTCTGTCTTATGTAAATCTGTGGAAAAGGAAGGAGAAAAAAACTGTGCCTCTGGCACAACTGTCAGATGATTTCATTCCATGGATATTCATGAATTCCTGTTCGTACCCTGACATGTTCAATTTGCCTCATTTATGCTCTATATTTTTTTAAGGATTATCCTAAGGGAAGGGATATGGATATGGATACATTACTTGCTGGGGCTTCGAGTATAACTATTTTACTTTTACTCGTGTCGTTCTCGGCGACACACATGACACTGATTATGCTGACATATAATGATATTCTTGCTCACGCAAGACATTTTTTTGACTTGCTGCATGAACCCTCCCATATGTATGTACTGTAGGTAGATGTTTATGCACCTTAATAACATGCTAATGTAACAAGTACGTGCCTTTAAGCCATGTGGATGAGGAACATGCGGAAACTACTAAATCACTTGTTCGTCTCCTGCTCTGGATGTATTCATTCACATTCATTCCTAGAAGTTCCAAGTGCTCATGGATGGATATTACTTATGGGAAAGTGTTTCCTCAATTTCAAAGGAAATCTTATCCGTCTACATTCATATTACATTAAAATCCTTTTGTGTTATGCAAATTAGCACGTGGGCAAATCAACACAAAAAGGTCAATAAGTGAATTTAATGTTTCGGAGAAAGTCTTGATTTGATTATTCAGATAACATAAGAAATGATATGGTTTTGAGTGTAAGTAAATTTTCGGAGAATGGAAATTAAGAACAGTTGGCTTTTGACTTACGTAAGGTGGAGTTGTTCGCCTCCTTATTCCCGTTATATCCATCTCCCACTTCGATCTGCGTTATGGCAGTGCCAAAGATGAGGAAGAGGGTGTAGATTATAGCCGGTCGGAAGGGCTCCATCTGGAAATTATGTAATAGAGAGAAAAAAATACGTTAGCACTCCATTACTTGCAAGGTTTACGATCATATCAAATTCAAATACCAAAGCATATACATAAATATCTTCATATATTTTTTAAAAATCCAATAAGGCATAGTCTCGTGGCTGAACATTATCGATTTTCTCCTTGCAAGTTACGAGTTGTAAACTGTTGATGATGATGAATAAAAGGACAAGCATCACTTTATATTTCAGCTTACTATCAAATGCATTAACATAAGAAAAGGTAAAGGAAAGGTCCCGAAAATACAAAACGTTCTTTTCCAAGGGTAAATTGTCCCATATGAACTGGTTTGTTCAGAATTATGAGTCAAAGTCAAGCATTAGTCGATGACAAAAATAGCGCAGGAAATGCATAAAATTGCACCGTTGAAGGCTTTGTTGTCTCGTTTGCTGCTGGTGGTAACCAAAGCCGGTGCAGCTCTTATCAAAATACTTTATTTTTTTTTTTTTGTACGCTAAAAAGTTCCACCGAATAGGAACAAAGTGTTTTTCTCATCTTATCTCCAGTTATCTTAATCCATAGATAACCTATATTAAACAGATAAGCAAACGTTTGTTTATCACGAACCAAATCCAGCTTACGGTTAGTCGTTGTCTTTGGTGACGGTGAAAATAAGCTTGAATTCGTTCGTGATAAACAAACTCTGACAAAAACCAAAATTTTTCTCGTTTTCCCCTCTATTTTACTCTGTCTTAATCGTTCCCTCCTATACTAAAACAATCAAGTACATATTAATTTCTTTAAAAAACGATTAGTTCATAGATCTGCCAAATATCTGTCATCGATTCCTCCAAATTTACATTACAAATATGGCAAACCTGGACAAGAACTCTTATTTTCGATATTTTCAATTCTTCATTGGTTTTCTACTCATATTCTTCTTGTTACGCCTATTGCTACTGGAAGAAATTTCCCATTCCCCGGCTCGTCATGCGGAGGTTAAAAGCGGCAATGTCAAACCGATCAGGATAAGGATGGATTCGGAATATGACGAGGATCTGCTGGGCCCTCCTCAACCTGCCCAACCCATTCCACAACCATGTTTGGATTTTGATTTAAATTATGTAGAGGAAAACCTTTTAACTCTGGACCAAAAGGATCCACAACTGATCAAGTATTCAAGAATCAAATACTTGACTCCGCCTCCCAAACTCCCGTACAATATGTCGGGAGAGGGAATTAAGAGAAGTGGGCATAATGCTTGGGTGCTCGACTTCTTTGGAAAGGACAAGGTAAAAACATAAACGCATTTGAAACATTATTACCTACATATGTATGCTATACATATATTAGCAGATACTCTGATTAAATATTTTTCAGAGAGATGGAATATTTATCGAAGCCGGAGCCAACGAAGGAGCCGGAAAATCCTCCCATACTTTCATGTTCGAAAAAGAACAAGGATGGACTGGACTTTTGGTGGAGTGCAATCCCAAGCTCATCCCATCGTTGAAGAGTCGTCGTAGGAAAGCTTGGATTGGAAGTGTTTGTTTGGCTCCGACAAGTACACCAGGCGTTGTAAGAACATTTCAGAAAACGGTTGAAATAACGGTCATGCTTATCTTAATTATACTAAGCAATACGAATAACCCTCCGATTCGTCATTGACTTTTAGCTCAACTTCTCAAATCCGACTGGTTGGTCATACAGTGGAACGTTTAGGAAGCCTTGGAACATTCCAAAGAAGGTAAAATGGGAATTCTTTGATGTGGAAACCCTCCCGCTTTACACCCTCCTTGCTGCGCTGGACTGGAAGGAGATCGACTTCTTCCTATTCGACATTGAAGGGATGGAGCTGCCTGTACTGAAAGTGTTCCCATTTAATGAGATCATCTTTAAGGTTCTCATCGTCGAGGTATATTTCTACAAGAAAAGCGAGCTACAGGAACTGGACGAGCTGCTCAAGTCAAATGGTTACCATTTCGTTAAGAAGATTGATATTGATCATGTCTACGTTCATAATTCTGTTAAGCATATGCTGAAAGAAAACTAATATTATTATCTTCTGTACAAACTGAAATGTTTTTTTATAATTATAAGACACGAGTAAATCATTAAAAGAAAGTACTTTACGCTTGGAATTAAGAAAACATTTAAAGGGGAATGCAGTGCTATATTGAGAAATGCTAACTTCAAATCAAATACTTCCCGGTTTAATTCGGCAAAATTTTTGAATTATCGTCTTACTGAAAAAAATTAACAATGCGATGATGAATAGCAGCTTTGCATTTTATTCATGATTGAATTTGATTTGCAGTTAGCATTTCTCTATATAACGCTGTTTTCCTTCAGGTTCTTTTGTTACAAATAATTTCTCGTGGTTCGCAGCATTTTTTAATTACGCAGCGCTTCATTGAATTCTAATTTTATAAATTTGGATGGATATTCGGAATCCCCTCTTCACATTAAATTTTGTTTAAAGCAACTTTATTTCCCTTAGCTTATTTATTTTCCTTTTCATAAACCTCAAGTTCATGAAGCATTTGTGATTCAATTTCAATACAATTTAATCAATACATTTGTGTCCGAAACAATTCATTTTAGCATTTCATTTCATACCCGATTTTTTTTTACATTTTTTAAGCCCATGTACCAACTCCTCCTCCTCCTATGTTTATTAATAATGTAATCTCCTCCACTCACTCGCTCGCTGCGGTGTCGTTCCGCTCATTTCACTTGATACAATACCGAGAGTGTTACCACAACCGTTTATTTTCACCACCAATAGTTTTTTATGCATGGAATGAGTTTCCATTCCAGAGAGAGTGGGGCTTGCTGATTTTTCATGCTGTATGCGTTCAGTCAACAGCAAAGCGAGCGAATTTTTTTTTTTGGGTTTCGGTTTACATGACCGCATTTTTATTGATGAAATAGTTGGAGAAGGAATGGGGATTCCCGCCATCCATCCCACGAGAGATTTACTTTGCATGTGAGTAAAATATCCATGAACTGTAAATGTTTCACTCACAATGTCAACAAGTACAGTTGAAAATATTTCGAGACTCGGTCCACATCCGCAGACTGAAGAGTGGAATGAAATGTTTCAAAAAGTCAATGAATTGTTCCTTCCTGGACGGAATTGTTTCATATTTCATTCAATGAACCCTGATCCATGGCTTGGTTTGGTTGGTATGTATGGGCACAATTAAAATTGCTTGTAGCACCACCAGCGCTATTTTGACGAACACATATTTTGAGCTTGAGCCTCTTGATTACCATCTTTTACTTACGTAAGTAATGTGAATGTGACCGACCAGTACAGTCTTGACGTAATACAATACAATGACATGTCACCTGGATCCTAATCTAATCGCCAATGGCACGTAACATTAAAACATTCATGGACTACTCACTGAATGAATTCACGCTCAAAGCTACATAACCTTGTTTAGTTTCGTGAAACCTTTTTTTCTTCTGTTCAGATTAGAGTCAGATTATATCACATTGCCCATTCTAAACTTGGAAGTAAAGAGGGAGTTATTGTGTGTCCCATTATATTTCTTACATTTTGCAGCCATTGCATTTTGATGTCCTTACAAATGTCAGGGAAAATAAAATCAAATTTAAAGCTTGCAGTAAACTGCTTGTTAAGGCAAGGTCCTTACATTTGTAGGTACCTATGTAATACTTTGGAGAAGGAAGGTTTACACCTTCAATGCATGTCAAATCAGTTATGGCATGGGCATGGCTCTTATTCACGAATCGCCCGTTTTCACCCAACCGGAAAAAAATCCCGATCCAGTCTTATTGAATTCCAACTACATATTATAGTCTCGTAATCAAGAACTTTTTTTTCTATGGATGAATGATTTTTTTATTGGAATAGGAAAATTATTATTTTTTTTTTGTAAGTTGATAACACAATAACAATTCCTTTAATGGAGTGTTCCTTTTTGGCATAACATGAAATTGCGAAAATCGGCAATCAAGTAGCTACGTGTGGGACTACTAAAATAGCCCTTCCTTCTTGTTTCGGATTTTTATGATTTGCGATAAGATTTTGTTGCAGTATGAACTAAAACATGAAATGTACAAGGGGAAACGTGAGCAGCAAAAAATCAGTGGCTTTAGCAAAGTCGTTTTCTTATTCTTATTCAGTTTTTTTTGCAGTAAAAAGGAGCACTCGTAAACAAAAATAAAAATGGTGGTCACGTCCGGTGCTCCAAATTTTAAAGATTGTCCGGAGCGATGTATTGTATTGTTGCAAGGGTAGTTTCCTTTGTATTTTAATTCCCTTTAAAGTTTACTATTGTTTGGGTTATTACTACTAAATAGAAATGGGTTTACGGACGGATTTTGATAACATGTGCAAGGGTTCAATTTCTTTTTTGGAGAAAACGAAGGTTTGCATGAATGTGCAAATATTTTTGGATATGGAATGCCCTGAGAATTGTTGATTTAATAAGTACTTGTCCACGCAATATTTGCATTTATATTTGCTAAGCTGCTCAAATATTACTTTTCCGATTGTTTGATTAAAAATAGTTCGAGAGAGCACTGAGCAAACTTAGCAAAAAAATATTGCTGTAAAAACGCAAAAAAAAAACTCTCTGGTTTAGCGAAGCTATTTTTGCAAAACACGATCTACAATACCAGTTGGGCCGCATATTTATTTTATGCAGTTCCTTCGGAAGCAGGAAGAATTTGCAAATAGCTATAGCAGGAGAGGCAACTCACAATACAATCAGCCCGACTGCCCGTACTGTAAATCGCAAATCCAAGGCTGCTTAAACCTACGTCAAAAATACAAACATATGCACAAAAGACCAATTAGCCAGATCGACTTTGCGATAAGCAACCCGTGTAATTTGTCTATGAGCTAGAAACACTGTTTTCATCCTATTATAACTTTTTGGGTGGCATATTTTTCAATACCCTTGTAACAAATAACACGTATGATCAACCTGCTGCTGCTGCTCAAGAGTTTTACAACAAACAAACAGCCAAACAGCAGCGGTGCCAGCAAAAACAAAATGCTGAGATTTTTGTTTGCATTACGTAAGTTATATGAAAATGCAAAGGGCTGGTGCTACTTAAGTAAGTATGTAGCGGCGACCTGTTTGTGTTCGTGCTCCAGCTTTCCAAACACCACTATCAAGAGTTGGGTGCCGACCATGATGACTATCGATTAACAATGGTTCCATTTCTGTGTTTACTTTCACCTTGGACGAGGTCACATAATTACCTCTTGATTAACTACCTAATACGGCCAATAAAACACGACATTAAACAACCAACCGGGTTACGAGTAAAATCTTTTGCAAAAAAACCAACGAAATGTGATAGGGACATGAAAGGATAGTAATCAGCTAAATATAAAATGTCAAAAGTGAACCGAAGCCCATTTCCCATATGAAATACCAAAAAAAATTCTCTTTTGCCTCCCCATCAATAACTAGGTATAACTTAGTTTGGAGCGGGCGGAAACATATTGTATTCAAATGTTGTTATTAGCTCAAATTACATGATATTGTTTGAAAGGGATTTGCACATATTACAAACAAAAAAGGATTTTGCTCCCTTACTTCATTAAAGTTGGTCATGTCATGTCATGGGAGAAAAGAATGGGAAAAACCAATTGGCTTTTATTGTCCATTTTCGGAAGTTGAACTCCTTTTCTAATTGCCCATATCACCCTTTCCTGCCGGTACTTCCTTGCAAAAATCTAATCCAATCTGAATGCCATTTTTTTTTCCTTTTTGAATCGGAATGGAATGGGTGCACTAATAAAGTCTAAGGCAAGGTGAAAATGAATTTGGAAGGTAGTTTTGGTTTATTTATTTTTTGCTCAAGTCCCATTTATAGCCAATACATCATTGTTATAGTTGATGGCTTGAGTTGATGACCTTTCCTGTCCTTTCCGACCGAACGGAGCACTTTATGCAACACATTACTTATGTGACCGTTTGACTTGATGGAGAGGGAAAGGGGAAAGTAAGCACTCCTTCTGTTTATCGTTTCTTTTGAGCTTTGCACAGCCAGTGTAATAGGCTAGCTTTCACTTCAAATAATAAGTCAGGAAGCGGATGAATGAAAGGAGTCAAATGGCCATATATTCATATGAAAATGTCCAACTTTCACATAATTTCTTTTTCACACATGATTTTTTTTAGCAAAGGCTAAAAATGAAACCAAACCAGCCCCCTCCATATAAGTACATATTTATCTCGTCAATCGTCCTCCATTATAACCTTTGCTAAATATATGGAAAAATAAACAACAAAATATGTTGCTGCTGCTGTGCTGTTGCTGACTTTCCCTCCACCACCACCACGTTGTTTCCATCATCATCATTTGACTTGAAAGAAATGAAAGAAAGGAATTACATTTAAACATGTAACAATTTTCTCCACTTTTTTTTCGTACAAGTGGAAGTCAAAAGGGTTGAACTGAAACGGAGCAAAAAAAAGTTTTTTCTTCCTGTTGGAGCTCCCAACCCAACTGATTGCTACCAAGTGAGAATAAGTGAGAGGAGACCCCAAACAGTCCTTATAATAGATGTAGCTGTTTAACCTTTCACAGCCAAGCCGGGGCAAAAAAGAACAGTACATGAGTGAGAAGTATGTTCCATATATGGGTAGAAGGAAGGAAAGAAAGTTGGTAGGGAGAAAGTGAGCAAAAGAGAGGAAAAGGGAGGGAAAGTGGGATAAGCAACTGTAATGGCTCTAATATTGACTTATTTAACGAAGGTAGTGGCGTTGATAGATTACCCCCAGCCAGTCGAGAAGCCCTATGCATAAGTAAAAGCTTACCATATATATTTAACTAAAGTTTCGTAAATAATACAGGCAAGAAATTGCTCAGCTCTACGCATTGAAGGAGGAGGAAGAAAGTGGAATGAGGTATTAGTTATATTGTATTAGGTTGCGCTGATTCAATGGAGGGAAAAATTTCCCTCCGATATAGCTCAATTTTCTGGAGTATTTAAGTAAGTCAGAGACGTTCAGAGATGGATTCCTTTTTTGGGGAGAAACTGGGGAGAAACTGGGGAGAAATAAAGTGGGAGCAAAAACGCCATTTTCTAGAGCTTTCGGATGTGATGTGTGCAAATCCGCAACGAGATTAGGAGCCTTTAACTATGTAGGGTATATGCAAATAAGGGCATTTCTATAAGTGCTAATAGCTGTAATCAGACTGCCGCTGCTGATGATGTTGATGTTGGCTTGGCCTGGCTTCATTCCTTCACTGGAAAATGTTGCTTTGGCTGACTTGCCCTGAATTTCGACATTTGATGGTGGTGGCGGGGAGAAAGCATAAAAACACATGAGGAAGATGGAATTGTTTTGATAAGAGGAACTGGAACTAGTACAAGCAGTCGATGGGAGGTATATAAATAAGTACATGAGGTGATTGTGGGAACTACTAACTGTGTAATATGCATAAATACATAAACGCATGAGTTTATATGGGAGGGATAATTATCAAATGAACTTAATATGGGGTTGATGAACGATATTTACTAAAATTCCTAGCTTTGATTTTTTGTAAGCCATACAAAAGGTAAGGAGAAAGCATTAGGTCTGGAGTGAAAGTAAGTCTAAATATTTACCAAGAACCTTTCCTTCAATCAAATTATAATTTTTTGCGTAAAATTCCAAAAATGTACTTTTCTTTAAATCCACCCCTCGCCAAAGGGCGTTTACATATGTAGGGTACATAAAAAATAAGATAGGAAAATTAGTATCTAAATTATATTCGGAGCACATGATTGTAGTTAAATAAGATAGGAAAAATAATAATAATCGTTACCTAATTTTTTTTAAACTTTACATATTTATCTCAACCTAGAAACACAACAATTATGCGCTGGAGGTATAGAAAAATGGTGTCGAATTACCCATTCCTCATCTATATCGTTTGATGAAATGAAAGAGATAACGTGTAACGATCAAAAGAAGAAGAGGCTACCTGCTGTACTTTCACTGTGAATGCCGCGAATTTGTTGGTCTACTTAATTGTTTTCAATGTGCAAATCCTTCATGGATCGTTACCCATTTTTTCGGTTATGCATTTTTGGAATTCATCATTAAAATCTAAAGTACTCAAATAACTTGGCAAACAGATAAAAATTTCTACTTTCACTTTTGGAATTTTTGTAATAAGAAAGGAAATAGTTTTTCTAAGAAACTAGGCTGGGATATCAATTACGTTTCTTTTCTTACTTAGGTAGGCACCTGGCGCACATCCATATTGATTTAGTTGCCTAAATTCCAAGAAAATGTTTCCGTTCTGGATAGTTTTTTTCTCTCTAAAATAATGGAAAGTTACTAAAAATTCTATAAAAAAAACTACTTTATTAGTTAGTTTGTTTATTGAGAGCAGCAACATGGTAAAAACAAGTATTGAAACTATTTGAGCTAATTTTCTCTACCTCAAGTTCATCAAAGCTACCTAAGCCACTATGAAATGGAAAAGTTTAGTTGGAGGTTCCGTACCTAATTAGACTACTTTGTTTGGTGAAAGTGATAATATATTGGTCCAATAAGTAAGTATAGTGGACGGATACCTAAAAAACGGGGAAGATTTGCTTGTTTAGCGAAAAAATCTACTCCCCACTTCCCGGTTTTGAATTAAACTCATTAACTACCCGAAAAATTTCCCGGATAATATAATGCCTGGGCCGGAAACTGGAAGAAACTTTGTGGTTTTAAGCCTAAGTACATCAAACAGATTTAAAGTTCCTTATTGAATTCCTTCAGCTATTGAAAAAGATACGGGGAAAAGAAAAATTGGATGATAGGAAGGAAGGTAAAAAGAAAAGAGAAAATTGGAAGCATGTGTTCCCCTACGCAGTTTTGCGGGTTAGTTTGGTCGGTGCTCCATTTTTTTTAGGTGGATGATTGCATCCCTATCTATAGCCACTTCTATGTCCATTCGCCTTCCAATAAAAAGCCGAGTCTGATACGATTTGGCTTATCGTTAAGGAAGAGGGAAAGTACTTTTAATAGAAAAATTCTCTGGTTTGAATTGACTTTCCAGCAATATATTACGGCCAGGTAGGTAAGGACGGAGAAAGGAAGTGCTTTTGTGTTAAAGGAGGGCAGGAGACTAAAAAACTTTTCGGGGATACTATAATGGGAATCCCGTCCCATATATATTGTTTGGCTGTCTGGTGATGGGAATATAAGGGAAAGCGATCAATTTTTTCGAGTTTAATGGGCTTTTTGATTCTTAGTCTTGGGGAAAAGAAGAATGGAATGGTTTTCTGTTCTGTTGTGGGTTGGTGGTGGCAAAATTGGATGAGAAAAGAAGGGAAAAGGGACATGGGCCATGAGCATAGCTATGCAAAGGAACAATTCATCAAGGGGGAAAAGAAGGGAATAAACGAGCAACAGACGCTTTCTCTTTCCACTCCAGGTAAAAGATAGAGAAGAGAAAGGAGAAAGCAAGTGGTATAGAGATTAAAATGGGGGTTTGGTATTCTTATGGGAAAACTTGTGAAAAACATGAATAAATCATTTGGCTTTATTCATTCTTGTAATTTTCATTGGCTCTATAAACATCTATAGAGAGGGAAGGAAAGGAAGGGGCCTGTGTGTGGGTGAGTACCGCTGCTAAACTTGTAAGATAAGTGAATTAGTGATGATAACGAAACAATAAAGGAGGAAGCCACGTGGATCAAGAGTAATTTACTAACTAAAGGGAACCGACGGCAAATGGATGGGTTGCAGTTTGCCTTGTTGTTATCCTTTTAGCAACTATAAGCTAGAGACAGAGAGATAAGATGATACTAAAAGTCTAGTCATTCCTTTATTTTCATTTTGATTTTTATCATCAAAGGGAACCAAACAGCTTGGAATGGGGGTCGTACATATATTGGATTGAAATGGATTGGATTGAGATCCCAGACCAGAGACCAGACCAGAGCAAAAAGACACTGGCCATTTTTTTGCGATTGGCTTCTCTCTATGAAAAAACCATCCCGAGCGAAACACTTTGAATTTGCATTTCATATCATGAGAGTATCAAAAAGAACCAGCCCAGTCCAGTCCTATTTCAATATTACGTAAGATGGAATTGGTCGAGAACCTAAAAAAAAGTTAAGATGTTTGTTGGCACTGTCTACTGAAGAAAAGCACAGTCTTTGTTTCACATTTCAACAGATCCGGACAGTCGTCCTATCTGATTTGTCCAGTCATTCAGAAAATGCTTTAGGATTTCTCACAAAACACAATCATTTCTCTTATGTAAAGAAGTTTCCCTTTAAAAACAGCAACAAGAGGGGAAGGGGAAAGTAAATAGAAAGCTGTCTACACTACAAACGACTTTCAGATTTTCATAGATCATCCATGCATTTTATCACTGACCCAGTTTGAGTTTGAAATTGCGAAGAAAAAAAATTCCCCCCAAAAAAACCTTCCTCTCATGCATATAGTGAGATTGAGATTTGCATTTGATGCAAATGCGTTCTCAAAAGTTGGACTACTCCCGGTCCAATTTTTTTCTGTTGTATGGCTTTTGATATTTTGGGAAAGTGCATGTTATAGAAAAAAAATATTGTGCTGAAGTGTTATCTACAAGTTTTTGGAACATGTGGTGCTCCATATCCAATATCGGGATATGTAACGTAATAAAAGTTCCCGTTTCAAAAGTAAGCCCATAAGTTTAGGGTTTTTTTTTTCGACGGTGGTGTACTATGTAAGGCTATACATCACATCCTACATACATTATCACACGTATAGCCCAATAAATAGGGAAACGACAGTGGAGCAAATTGGTAAAGCGGATTCCATCAGAGATTTCCAGATTCGGCTTACCACCACCACCATCACCACCACTTTCCCTAAACTACGAGGAACATGACATCAGAGCTTGATGCATATAGGTACATACATAAGTACCTAGACAGACATTTGGTGCATTAGAGAAAGTAAAGTTGTATATAGGGACTTTGTATTACTTTCCCTATTTGCCAAACCTGCTTACAAATCGAAAACGACACATTTGCAAAAAAGTGAAAGAAAATGGCAGAGGAAATTTCGGATAGGCTCATCATCGTCATCGCTGATGCGATGTCGGTGAAAGGGTTAGTCTGGAAATGGGAGTGAGGTTTGTATTGGCATTAATGGCGATAGTGGCGATGATAGTGCCTTGGCTGATTTGGCTTATTTTTTTTTCACCAACCCCATTCCTCCATCGTTGATACAGATACTAGAACCGGGTTACTAGTATGTACTGCCATACCAGACAGACCCAGACTAAACATAACTGAGCCTTAGCAGAAATCGGAGCATTTTACTCCCCAAAAGATTACATAGGAGGAGGAGGAGAAAAGCTCAAGCTCTGATTTCATCCCATATACATGCATCACCCCAGACAAACATGTTGAGTTGGGGATTCATCCCACTGTTTGTTGTTACTGGGATTTTCGATTTGTGTACTTTTGCTCTCGAACATCATCCCATCCAACCACGGAGATAGTGTACAATGCAAAAATTAGAGAATGGGAAAAAAAAGAGTTCGTTTTGGAAATCCCTCTTTCCTCTTTTTGGAAAGCAGTCTCATTTTTAGACTCGACTCGAGCAATCGTCTGTTCCGGTTTGAATGTGGTAGCCAACCCAGTAATTTCTTCCTATCCATATGACTAGCTTATCGTCAGCTCATTTTCATATAAGGAATATAACATACATAACGGTATTATGCCGTGAATGCTGATATGATGATCCCCGAATATATTTAGCCAACTAAACTAAATACATTTTTTCTCTCTCTCTCTCTTCTCCAGGATACTTTGCATGCCTTTGGCTTACTACACGATGTAAAATGGAGGAGGAAGCACTTTACATTCCTCTCACTCACAGTTGTACGGACATCCATCCATACAAACCAGAGTAGAAAAAGTGGTAGTTTGCCCTCCTTTAAATTGCTCTGACCACACAAACTAGCCGCACATTTATGGGCTGGCGAGCTATTTGCTTCTTTCAACTTTCAAATTGTATACCCCCCCCCCCCAAAATAAAAAACTTACACATGTACATAAGTATGTACATACACAGGCCAGGCCACAGAAAAGGGGTGAAATTCGAAGAAAGAACAAAAAAAATCTACATATGAATTCTCTCAAGACTAGAAAAATAAGTATGTAAAGCAATAAAACCCCAGGTACTGTCTATAAACCAGGTTCACATTGTATTTTAAACAAGTTTTAGGACTGTAATCATGAATGATATAAGAAAAAACAAAAAATTACTCCGTACTCTGCTTTCTCTTTCTGTACGTAGGTATGTATACTGTAAAATCTAAAGTGAGTGAATGAGGTTTTAGCCTAGATTTACCCTCATTCTCCTCCTTTGGTATGAACAACATTAGCCACGTAAAAGTTGTTGTCAGCCGCAGGAGAAAGCAAGCATGTGTTCATGAATTTTGTTTGGGACCAAAAAAGACCAAAGTCTGGTGAAAGTTGGCTAACCCTTCTAGGGGCTAATAGGAGCACCAGTACAAGTAGAAGTTTAACCAGAAAAACGAGCTTCATCATGTCGTGTGCAGCGGTAGAAATTGCCCATGTTTTCGAGCGAAAAAAAAACACCGAAGAGAAAGTTTAGTTGGTTTTGGTTGTAAATGTAACTGTTTGTAAAAAATGTGGACCCTTTTTTTTAAACATAAGTTGTGAATGATGTAGTATGTACGGGGTTAATGAAAATCGTGTCGGATTTTCACATTCACTTTCATTAAAGAGGGATGGGGAAAGTTTTTGATTGACTGTGTACGAAAATGAAGAAATTACTATTGCTCTCTTATTTTTTTCTCCCCGTAATTCATTCATTGGACACGACAGCCGCATCCATACTGATTACTATGCAATTCCTATTAAGGAGCCAGACAATTTCATTACCGTTTTCTGGGGAACGAACCCATCTCATGCCTCAAACCGGATGTCAGCTTTCATATTTAGTGTCATTAAATTAAATATAATAGCTTTTGCCAAAAAAAAACGGGGCCTGGAGGAAAAGGGTTCTCAAGTGACGCGGTTTATGCTTTGCCTCACATAATTTTCCACATGTCATCATATATTTGAGTTTGAGCATTTTTATTCATAAGGAGCATCATGATCCATATGAAGTTTAATATACTGCATTGCATTACACTATTTTTTTTCATATAAATAACGAGATCTTTAAAGGATAGCCATCCGTTATGCTTTCCCTCTGCAGGAGCTTTGACTTGACTGGAATATGAAATGAAATGCTTGGGAGTAAAATTGGGAGTTAAAAAATGAGTTGCTTGAACATCCTACTATTTAAAGCGTGGTCCGTTGCAAGGAATTTTTCAACAGGAAGTGTTATGTTGTCGTATTATGTATTTTGGAATGAATAAGGTAGGTATTATAATGCAGTTAGTAGCAGTTTAGGAGGTGGCGGTGATGATGATGATGATGCCGCTACTGTCAATTCGAATTTGCGTTAAAAACGGGAACATTTTTCACCCCATATTGTATCATAGTTATCATATCAATTACTGTGTAAATCATGTGATGATAAGGATCATGCTCTGGGTTTCAATGGGGCAAAAATGGAAATATGGATCACTTGACTTTAGCATAGTGAACGGGATGAAATAAAATATGAGGTGTACAAGAAGAAGAGACTTTGAGCAAACACTTGCCTTTTGTAGCAAGTATATATAGCAAGTAGCATTTTTTACTAAACATGCTACGTTTACTTACTCTTGTCGTAGTGGTGGCGGTGACATACATTGTCACCGAAGTGAAGTGGGGTATGGTATGGTTATGCGGTTGAAGGCAGTTATGTGAGGAGAAAGTAAAAGAAAGTTACTTATGTAATACCTATGCACATATCTCAGAGGAGGGGAGGCAATTGTGTGATATATCGTGAAGATGAAAGGAGACTACCATAATTGTTCAAGCAAGCATTTTGCTCCAGTAATTGGGCAATATAACTTCATAGAAAATCATTCTTGACAAGGAACATTTTGCATGCATGAGGAAACAAAGGGAGGAAGGGAAGACAAGAATAACTGGAACATATCATGAGCCTCAAAAAAAGAGGAAATTGGCTCTTTAACTGTAAGTACAGCTATATATGTTTGCATATACAAATATACCTATTTGGTACACATTTAGAATTCATTTCAAAACTTTCCATTTCACAATATCCACCCACCTATTTGTAGCCCTTTAGCTTCTCTTTCAAATGCGTTTCCCATATTTACCTAGAAAATATTATTTCTCCAAGCCTTTCCGTCGTATTACCCAATCCTTCTCCTTTTACCTTGAAATAGGTAATCTCTCACAGTATTTAGCTCCACAATATTAAGCTGCAGACTAGACATAACAACCTCAACATTCCCTTCATTCTCATATCACCTTCCTACGTCCTTCATCCATCCGTCTGCTTCGGACTCACTCACAGACAGAGGAAATTATTGGAGTAGAGTGGAGCAGATAAGATAATATAAATATGGAGGTGTTGTAGGCTCGAGTGAAAGCAATAGCTATGGCTATGTGGGTAAGCTAATGTAGGTAAGTATACCAAACATAGTTAAAGGGTGAAATTTAAGAGTAACGAGACTGTTAGGAAGAAAAGTGAAATGGAACGTTTTATCCTCGTTATCACCATCATCATCATCAACATATCACGTATGGCTTACTACTCCAAATTATTTAGATGTATCCCATCAACATCAACCTGCCATTTTTTTCTAGGGAGAACGGAACCTATTTTTTTTGGAGAAAAGGAACCTTGAGCCGGAGAGTAAATAGATTGAAGAAAGCATGTAAATGTAATACGTATTGGCTGAGCCAAAGCTAACGCCACCGCCGACGACGACGCGACACTTTTTGAATGAAGGAGAGACATACCTACTTAACTTGGCATTGACTATGACGATGATGATGGTGATGACGACAAGGAAAGACTTTCATGTTAGATGCCTTCACCATAAAACATATGGATGGAGTGTAAAGTAGGTATATTAAGTGCTCCTCTAGACTAGTCACCCTTGCTTGTTGTCATCTATCCGTATCTTTCTCCCGCATCATGCGTACATATATATCCTTGACTTAACTTGATTCTGAGAGATCTGTATGTAAATACCAACTTCTTTTTTGAAGGCATCAATTTCCTCTCCCCCTCCTCCCTTTCTTCTCTGGGAAACTCATGTCTTTTTTCTAGATATAATGCTGAATACTGACTGACTTCAGAAGAGAGAGAGAAAGCGAGAGGAAGAAAGTGTTTTTGTACTTTAAAACGGAATTCCATGTTCGCCAACTCACTTGAAGACTGTGAGTGAGTGAGTGAGTGGAAGAGTGAACCAAGTCCAAATAGAAAATCATGTCGTTTTCACCGCCTCCTTCTTCCTCTCTTCCAAAAAATAAAAAAAAGAATCCAAGATCAATTCCGGGACTCAACTGACTGACTGACTAACTTACTTTCTCCCTCCCTTTCTTTTCACAGTAGTTTCCGTTCCGCTTCAATAGATGTTCGGGAAAAAATTGTTCGTTGATTCTCCAACTGTACGTAACTAGCACCCACACAAATCCAAAGGCTTTTATTCCATCCTTTTCTCTTTTCCCATCGTCTGGAGAAATTATTGTGGAGAAAGTTGGTTAAGTAGTTAAATAACCGCGTTTATATGCGTGCTTAACCCATATCGATGCAATTTAAGGAAATATCTGTATGACTTTTGAAGCTTCCTCATCGCATCGTTATCACGATCAAGATCAGTCAGTATCACATGGCAAGGCATCCTTCAATATGCAAATTTGTATGTGGGAAATAAACAGCTCATGTATAAATACATATCGGATTATTTCACGTTTTTCACGAACTTGCTTGCACTCCTATTCCATTCTCCTCTTGAATTGGCATTCAATACAGAAAATGGTTTTAGGAATGTTGGGTTGGCATTACTCTCATGATGATATTGAAGTAAATATGACGTCAGTTTTTCCCCAGTGAAAAATTTATTTTTAGGTACGGATTTTATAAATACTTGCGTAATGGATTATGTCTGTATTTAAGTATCTATTTCTAGACATGGCTTGTGCACGTGGCCTAAACTGGAATTCCTTTTTTTAAATGCTTTCTCTTCCAATGCAAAACGCTTTTTTTATTCCTCCCTTTTTCAATCATTATTTCTATTCAATCATCATCCCATTGTCATTTCAATTTCAACATCCCAATTTTCTTCAATTTCCTGTGTCGTCCTCTGGATTTTTTTTCCTCTGAGAAAGAAAAAAAATGGGGATAGTGATTGGATGAAAGCAAGTGCCTTTTTTTGCATCGTCATTATTTCCAGGAGCAAATCATTAAAGGAAGGAGCAATTCAGCAGAAAAATAGGAAGGAGTCTCCTTGAATATTAAAAAAAAATGTGAAGTTTAAGTGGAAATTGGAAAGAAAGGAGAACTTTTGAACTCTTTATGTCTATTATTTTGTCTGGATGAATCTTCCCTTCCAGTCAAAAAGCTTTCACAAATGGGTACAGGTAGGCAGACAGCGCAGATTAATATTTTGCATTAGAAAAAAAATGGCAAAAAGTGCTCAGCAGGCAGTCAAGTCGACATACATTTAATAACTTTCACATTACAAATTCATACGATGAATGAATATGCATGGCATTAGTGCGTCACAAAAAGCTGCTGCTGAGAATGAGGAAGTAAAAAATTATGAGAATCAAGTCATTATACTAAATATGGAACTCAACTCGGCTATCATCATCATAATCATCATCAGCACATCTGACATTACCTACTCAAAAATTTCTTCTGTCAAATTCAAAGCCCATTACTTCCGAATGAGCCATTAGGATTAAGAAGAGAAAGGAACGGAATGTGAACTGGCAGGCGATAATATGCAGCTCCATTGAAATATTAAAGATTTTTCTTCATTTACCTATTCTACTAAGTTGGAATAAAATACGTGCTCTTGAAAAGGGAGAGAGAGAAATTGTCGACAATTGTAACTTTTAGCCCTTTTGTTCCCACATACCATTGTGTGCAACAAAAAACGAGGTGAAAGCAATTTTTCACGACCGTTTCATCAACGGTAATGCATGCACAAAGAGAGGAGTGTAAGAGTGTAAGTACCTATGCATGACTTTCACCTAGATTTATTTTCCTACGATTGCATGTCTAGCAGGAATATTCATTCTGTACTGCTGTTTGATTGCACGTACTTATGGTAATGATGATATCCCGATTTGTTTGTGAGGGGAAAGGAATGGCTTGGTTTGGTTTGGCATATGGCCTTGTACTGTATTGTTGCTGTCACTAACGACGTACTTCAAAAACCGCCTCTATGTATGGGTAGTGTAGTGTAGTTTCAAACAATACGATAGCTCTTGTCAGTTAATTTTTTTTCGCAGTTATTATTATTTTTCAAATGTGAAGGGGCCATGCGGAGAAAGTTTTCCCCAATTATACATGATGCAGAGTTGTTTGTGAAAGTTCATATGTATCTACCTATGTACAAAATTCATTTGTCCCTAATTGCCGTCGGCTAAAAAACAAGCGAATACGTAATTTTAAAGGCTGAAAAAAAAACTAATGCGTTGGCTTAAAAAATTACTGTCTAAAATATCTATAGAGCTTTTTAATGACTGTTATTAAAATTGCGAGATTACTGCAGTTTTTTCTTGCTAAACAAGTAACTAATTAATATTTAGGTAAGCATTATCTAGTGGCATTTATTTTAGTTTGAAGAAGGTATAGACAGTAGGAGGGATGAATGAAATTAAACATGATTGGTATGTCATGAATGACAAAGGCGATGGAAAAGCAAGCTTGTTTTTGTAAGTTTAATAGAGACAAGAGACTGGCATAACTCTCATGGAGCCCCCTGGGGCACTGACACTGAGGATGTTGACAAATAGGGCATGTCGAACGGTTCATGAAGCGTTTCACTCTTAAGCATTAAATGCTGAATTTTCATTATTCTATTGACAAGTATAGTATTTCCTCCGACAGCGT
>JAQGAI010000193.1:0-24944 GCA_034696905.1 Lepidocyrtus violaceus | reverse complement strand
GCTATAAAACGGTAACATGTGCGTGGGTGGTGGAGTGCTACTGAACAGTAAAGTTGTGACACTTTAAGCTTCAGCAGACTGTAGCAGAGTCTCCGTAGATTTAATATAAACAGCAATTACTTAGGAGTCAAAAAATCACCTTTTAGGAGAAAAACTTGGATACTTTTCACAAAACGTTCACACTAATCTAATTGTATCGGTGTATGTATTTGAAGATTAATTTGATGCAAGGAATGGATTTCAATTTCATGATAAACTATTATTTAAAACTGTAGGCATATTATAATTATATTAATTATTATTCATATATTTGACTAGAATTTCCAGGGTGTGATTTGTTCCGGCGGAGTTTTTAGTGAAATTTGAATTTTAAAAATTTTAAATGATGGCAGCCAGGAAGGATATTCATATGAAATCTGAATGTGGACATCATTTCAGATTTTGAAATCCAATATCCATATCCATATTATTCAAGCCAACAACAAGTCAAACAAGGTGGCAATTGGCAAGTGTTTTTGCTTGCAAGTGAATGTGAACAAAGGTGACGGAAACATTGGGGCAAGTTGAGAGCAATTCAGACAGCTTCTCCAGACGAGCGGTAAATAGGAATGTGCCGACAAGCGGAATAGATTTCGTTTGTTTTAGTCCTTCCTTGTCCTCATATTATACTGCTTTGCTCTGCAGCTTGTTTTTAGGGCGAATGCTTTTTCACAGTACAAAAGAGTTGTTTTGTTGCTGGTTGGTTTTCTAATTATTTTGGAAGGGTTATCGGTGACAGATAAGCATCTTCGTACGGTTTAAATAGTTGCATTCAGCAATTTTTTTTTTGAAGTCAAGTGTCGTGGGAGTTATCTCCCGAAAACAACTGCAAAAATGGTAAGATTTATTATTTAAAATTAACATGATTTGTAATGTACAATGTAATGAACATTGAACATAATTAAATACAAACAATGTTATGTTTATGTTAATTGTGAATTGAGTTTTAAATCGGAGCGGAGCTTTGGAGGCTATACTTTCACAAATAACTGAATCATTATAATTTTGTTTTACAGACGATTAGCAAAAATAACAAGATGATGCAGCACATCAACTTCCGGATTCGGGTGATGCTGCAAGACTCTCGAACGTTTATAGGCACATTTAAAGGTACATCAAAATGATAAAAACATTAATGTAATTTGAACTTGTGAAAATGTGCATTTAGACTGATAAAGCATAAAAAAAGTTGTTGCATTTGATTTATATTCGTTTTTTTACTATTTATTTAACAGCTTTTGATAAGCACATGAATCTCATCCTGGGAGATTGTGAAGAGTTCCGTAAAATCAGAGCCAAGGGGAAGGCAAGCAATGAAAAGGAGGAGAAGCGGACGTTAGGATTTGTTTTGTTGCGTGGAGAAGGCATAGTCTCCATTACAGTTGAAGGTAAGTAAGGATATGTTCTTTTCTTTCGAATTGCATCTTAGATGTTTCATGTTTAACACTGTTTATTTCTCTACTTCCCCCCACTTCCCAATTCCAGGACCTCCACCCCCAGATGAAGGACTTCCAAGAGTTCCAATTCCTGGAGCTATTCCCGGACCAGGATTTGGCCGAGCTGCTGGTAGGGGCATGCCTGTCCCACCTCCAGGACCAGTTCCACCAGGCTTGCAGGGACCTGTTAGAGGTATGGTATTTCAAATATTTAATTGACAAATTGACATGTAGGATGATGGTAAAGCTGACTGTACTTTTGATAAATAAAACGAACTAAGGGATTCTTATTATTATTAAATGCCTGTAGGTGTCGGAGGACCTTCTGCTCAGATGATGGCTCCAACAAGGGCTGCTCCACCAGTTGCTGCAGCACCTCCACAGCTGCGCCCTCCAAATGTTCCAACATCTGCTCCTCCGGGCGCTCCACCTAATATGCCACCACGCCCTGGCGGTCCTCCTGGAATGCCTGGCTTACCGCCAGGTGTTCCCCCAGGGATGCCTCCAGGTATATAAACAATAAATAAGTGTTTATCATTGAAACTAAATATTTGGCAACTTTTCATTAGCTTCACTAGATTTGTTTTTATACTTTTCGCTAACTAACGGTTGTTTCATGTTTTACTAGGTATGATGGGGAGAGGTGTTCCACCTGCCGGTATCCCGCTTCCAGGGATGCCACCAGGCATGAGAGGTCCACCACCAGGACTTATGAGAGGAGGTAACGTTCAAGCTTACTTCGTATTATAATACTGCACTTTTTCAGTTTAGCGATAATTTGATTAACTGTGAATTTAACATTTAATTAACGTTAACGTATTTCAGTTCCTCCACCACCTGGAAGGCCACCATTCTAAATAGCCCATGGGCGGTGGTGTACGCCTATGACTATGGCCGAATATCAAAGGACTATGAAAGTAACTTTTTCTTAAGTTATGCATGAATGAAAGTGGATATATGTATTTGGTTAACAAGTTTTGTACATAAATAATGCATTAGATAACTACGTATTTAGTTATTATTACTTTCCATCCTTCTCCTTCTTTATTATAAAATTAAAACTGAAAAACGTTTTTATAATAATAAATAAACCAGAGCTGAGCTACCTTAATTAATATATTTTGTGGTGTATTATATTATTATAACTTTATTTTAAATCGTAACTTCATATACTTCGAACTCGAAATTCATACGAACATTAATTTATTTTCACATTTTAATGAAAGTGCTCGGTTCTCCGCTTATAAAAATGGGGTGCTAGCTCTTCCAGCCACTCAGGCTTCACAACAGTTAAATCCCTAATATAAATCTGAGAAATGTGGATAATTTCGGTAAACAAAAGATATTGAGGTTGTGGCAACGTGTACAGGACAGAAGTTGGATGTGGATATACAACCTGGTCTCCCCTAACAGTTCTGTAATATCCGGAATGGTGCAAATACGCTGCGTTCGGAAAGAATCCCGAAGTAATACACTTCAAAATAGGCTCCAAATTTCCTTTACACGATTCCAGTGGAACTTCAAATCTTCTGAGCATTTTCAACATTTGTTTCTTCATCTCATCAGCTCGTTTTAGTCTTTTATAGTGCAGGAAATGCTGATGGCAGAACTGCTTAGGACTTCCGGCCTTGGTGAATGCTGAGTGTACATTCAAAAGGGTTATCAGGTCACCTTCTTCCACTTCAAATTTCCTCTTTGCAGCCCTAGCTCGGGGTGCCGCTTGACCATAAGGCGTTTGAAAAACACTTTCTACTTGAAGCATTGCTGCTATAGTTGTAATTTCCTCTGAGCAACCAAAATTGCCTGAGACCAACAGCATTTTCGAGAAGCAAGGGGGCAATGGAAATTCTGCCATTTGTTCACCCAACGGGCTCGTCAAAGATCCATTTTTATCCAGAGCTCCTAACGCGTACAGAACCTCAACAGCACAAACCAAGTTCTTTGCTGGCGGAGGGGAAGGAAAGTGAAACCGAACTATGTTGTCGATTCCCAAAACTTTGAGCTGAAGAACGGCGAAGCTCAAATCACATCTTTGAATTTCCGGAGGTGACGACTGCTCCAACTTCTCATGTTCTGTTTCAGGGTAGAGTCTATATATTTTACCACTTTGGGTTCGTCCTGCGCGACCTGCCCTTTGTTCCGCTGATGCTTTGGATATTGGGATCACCACAAGGGAATCGGTAAATGTGTCCGCGTTAAACCACCTCATTTTCACAAATCCACAGTCTACGACATAAACGATTCCGGAAATTGTTATCGAAGTTTCTGCAATATTTGTTGCAACTACAACCTTCCTGGCTTCCTTTGGAGTACGCTGGAACACTTTGATCTGGTCATGGACAGGTAAAGACCCATACATTGGTAATGGAAGTAATTCAAGAAATGATTTCTTCGACGAATCGCGAAAGTTTTGCGCATGCTCCTTCAGCAAGGTCACAGCCGTGTCCACTTCATCTTGTCCAGTAAGGAAAACAAGAATGTCCCCCTTTTCTTCCCGTTCATGAATTTTCATCACAGTATTTACAGCATCCTTCACATAATCTGGAACTGGGTCGATGGCATAACATATCTCAATTGGGTAGGATCTTCCGGTCACACTCAAAATTACGGAAGTATCCTCTTGCGTAGGTTTGGACGCCTTCTTTTCTCGTAAATTAAAGAATCTCTGAATTTCTTCTGCGTCCATTGTTGCGGATGATACAATTAACTTTAGGTTCTTCCTTTTCTTCAAAATCTTTCTCAGCAATCCCATCAAAATATCACTGTTAACGGTACGCTCATGTACCTCATCCAACATGATGACACAATATTGACGAAGAAGCGGATCACCAAGCATTTCTCTTATCAGGAGCCCCTCCGTCAAGTACTTGACTTTGGTCCTCTTTGGATTGAACTTCTCGTCAAATCTGATGGAGTATCCGACTTCATCCCCAAGAATGGCACCCATTTCATCCGCTACCCTGCTCGCAAGCGAAGTCGCTGCAACACGGCGAGGCTGTGTGATTCCAATCATTGTTCCATCTCCTCCCCATCCGGCATCTACTAAATACTGTGGAACTTGGGTTGTTTTCCCACTTCCTGTAAAATGATTAATTAAATGTTAAAAGTAAGTTTAATTAAGAGCTCCACCTTATCACTTTTTGTATCATTTGTCTAACATAATTATGAATTAATATTCGTATTACGATCAAAAGAATCGTTCTTTACCAGTTTCTCCAACTAACACCAGCGTCTGATACTTCTCCAACAGATAAATTATATGGTCCTTGTTCTCATAAATGGGTAACTTTTTCTTCTGCTGATCCAGTGACAGGGAACGATAAGGATTGTACACAAAAGTGGTGGCACTGTTAGTGTCAACATCCGGCTTGTCATCCTTCCATGAAGGGTCGTCATCGTCAGAAGGTTTCAAAAAGTTTAATTTTGGACGGGTACTGCTGCCACCAGCACCGCTGGAACTAGCTCCTCCTCGGTGCGATGTCATCTTATTCCAATCAATTCAATACAATGGATGATGGAACTGGAACTTCAAAATTTAGTCAAGAACCAAAACCAAATAATGAATAACCGGTAATTTTCACCTCGCCTGCCTTGCAATTCAAAAGGTACAACTCAACGCAAACACTTGTTAATGTACTGTTTATTAATTAACCAACTTCAAGTCGAAGTCGAAGTAATTTAAATGTAATTTATAATTCTCTTTGTTTGAACGTTGCGTTGGACTTCACTCTTGACATCTTCAAACAAAATATGTTCGGGGTGCGTTTACAAAATGCAATGCTTTTGAGATGCTCTTTTATGCGTACAAAAGCGAGCTTTTTTGCTCTCTATCGCCTGCCACAAAAAAAGCTGAACATGTGATTTCATGTGTCATGCACATGCTTTTTCTTTTCGCTTTTGTCAGTAGGTAGAACAAGAACTTTCTCTCTAAACATGCGTGTGGTTAAAAAGTTAAATCATAATCGTAATTAATTTAACCTTTTGATATATTTGAGGGAGGACTGGGCTGGACAGGTGGGTCTTGCTTCTCTTGAAGAATGAAGAATGTCATTGTTCGAGTTTTCGATAGAGAAAGCTTCGTTTTTTAGGTAACAACAAAGGTTTTTTGAGTTCAAGCTCGTTTCGATATTTTCATTCAGTTTTACTGATGGCATCCACCGTTGCAAGGAGCAAAGTTTTAGAGCTGGTGCAGAAGATGTTCCAGCAACGAGTCAGCGGCGGAGGATTTGATAGGCTTCTGGACAAGGTACTTTCATAGCTTTGAATGCCAGTTGCCGGAAGTTTAAAAAAATGGTTTAGTTGTTAGTTTGGAAAATATGATTTCGTTTATTTTACATTTGATGAACAATGACTGATGATGACATTTAAATTAAATGATTTCTTAAAACATTGCAGGTGACAATAACGGGCGCAGAAAATGGAATACTGACGGCAGTTATGAGAGTGGACAAAGAGCACACAAATGTGGGAGGGACGCTTCATGGGGCTATGACCACCCATTTGGTGGATTCATTATCTGGCATGACCTTGGGCACTTGTCCGGATGCAAAAAATACAGGAGTCAGTCTCAACCTTAGTATGACGTAAGCAAATCTTGCCGCAAGTTTGTTTTATTCGGTACATCAAATTATACTGACATGTGGTCTGGATTCTATCTGTAATATAATTATTGGACTTTGCACTTTGATTTTTGTTTTCAGGTTTATAAAAGGTGCCGCTGTGGGAGATGAGCTGGAAATTGTATCGAGAGTTGATAAAGCTGGAGGGAAAATTGCTTATCTCTCGGTAGACATTAGTAATAAGAACACGGGAGAATTAATTGCCAAAGGGTCGCATACAAAGTACGTAGCCATTGCTAATAGACCGGGAAGTGATATTCCGAGATAACAAAATATGTCTTAAGATTTAAAGTTCCATAATAATATATTGCAATTACATGTTATTTGTTAGTTAAGTAATATGAGTAGTCATTTAGTTAGTAATAGTCACAACCGCAGCAATTTAAATAAATGTTTATGTTTATCGCAAATATTTAACTTTATTTTTGGCTTGCATACGTGTTAAATATAAAATCTTTCAAATGCTGTTCGCTAGCATTTCGAAATGAGCCGATTTTTAGTGATTGAACATGTCCTTTTCCATTCTCTCGCCAGCATTCGTTTTCTCCTTATTTTTTTCCATTGTCCAAGGATTTACAATTACCAGATACATCCAGTCCATTTACGGAGCTTGATTAGCGGGCAAACTCTAAGTCTCTGGACTAGCTCATTGATTTGCTTATTACGGAATAATTGTACTTCCTAACAGTAATTTTTGTCTTCTCTGTTCTGTTTCAAATGTATATAAAAAATGTCATTATAAAATAGTTCCTACAAAGCTGCGCCTGTTCGATTTTCATATTCTTTGTGATGGTGCTTGAGACGATCCCAAAACACCATCAGGAGAAGAGTATGAGGACCAAGTCTGTTGAACATTGAAAATCAGTTTATTTAGGTTAGCATAGAGAAAGTTTGTAATTTATTAAAGGTTTTTAATTTTCATTGTCTATTGTGCAAGCTCACCGAAAATAGTTTGCCGTCCATCCCTTATAAAATCCCAGAAGCCCTTCTTCGTGACGAATTTTCTTAACACATTCGAACAGCGTTTTGTACAGAAGTCCTCGTCCATTAGCATCTACACCTTGGTTATAGAACCTCGTCGCAATTAAGTCGAACGGGGACATGCTCAGGGAAACGAAAATCCCTGACATTAGACTAGCGCAGAATGCCGTCATCCATGAGCCATACGGAAATAGTTTCTGATCACGAACGAATTCTAAATGAAAAACATTTCATAAGAACTATTTCATTAATCACTTTATTAATTTAAAAAAGCAGCCATGCAAACTATCTAAAAACCATTGAAATGTCATTTCACCTAAAGCTTTCTCAAAAGTAATCATTTGTACTCCGGATGCAACAGCCACCCTCGGTATTGCACTGGAACTTCCTCTCCACCATCCTTTGATTCCTTGTGTTTTATAAATGTGTCGGAGGGCTTCATTCATTCCTTTGTAATTGTGCTGATGACCCACTGCAATACTCTTTTCGTTGGCTCTTGCTTGCAAATGCGTTTTAACCTGGTCAAATCATTCAATGTCCCTCATTAGAACAAAAATCATATGTATTTTAAATAACTTTCTCCTTTGTCTCGAGCTTCACTTTTACCAGGTAAAAGGGGCTCCCAACAACTGCTCCGATAACGCCGCATATTGCCCCAGCCGTAAGGCTTTTTAACGGATCCGCTTCATCCTTGTTCTTTCGCCTGGTCCAACCCTGTTTTTCCGCAATTTGATAAGTACCCAGGCGTGTTCCATTCATGACAAATTGATACCATAGTGCTGGTACAAGTCCTTTTTGCAATGCACGCAGTCCATCCTTTTTCCCTATGACGTAGGCTGCGTGAAAAGCATTCCTGTAATAATTGAGTAGTCAATTAGGTAAATTAGGCTTTCATACGTCATACATGATGCCGGATATTCATCTTTAGCTAGACATAGCCTGCCCTAACTCACAATCAGATATCAGTCCAATTCACCTCATTGTAAATATTTATAAAATGATGATAATAATGATGACAATTGTAGGCCGGTCAATGTATATGTACAGACGGCAGAAGTGCAGATAGTAAAAAGTAAATCAACTCACTTGTAATGCACAGCATATTTTCCTCTGGCTTGCAGCTCGCCTTGAAGTTGCATCCTAATTTTGACTACTTCCAAGGGATTAGAAAAAGTGCCTGCTCCAACGGCGGCCATCCCTCCGATTACTAACTCCATTGTATTCTCCTAATTAATTTTCACTACACATATATACACTTGGTTTCTGATTTGTGTTACTTTGTTGATTTTTTTAACTTGGTAAAAAACGGAGTAACTTATTCTTATACTTTTATAAATCTCTTGGAATGTTTAGGAATAAACGGAACTGATAATCGATTGGTTGGAAATCATATTCTTTCATGCAGTACATAGTCAGCTGAAATGAATGTGAGTTGGGAAATGCGGTTCGGATATCCCGATACGCCTATGTAAATTGGAATATTTTCGTAACATACAACTTATGTGTAAGAATGAATCTATCCATCTAACCAAGATTTCTTACATAGTTCACTTCACACGACAAGGTTATCAAGTTCCGACGGACCAGATTGCTTCTAGTATGAAGTGACTTCTTCACTGGCTCACAATCACTCAACCTTAACATTGAGCAGTTTTTAGACGTGGAAAGCTCAGCTTGAAAAATGTTGGCCCATGTAAACTATAAAGCAATTTATTACTATTACCTAATCCAGTGCAGTAGTGCTCGCGCAACTTCAGTACAGCAGCAGTGGTGTGGATCAAGTACCTTCCGCACTGGTTATCTAACGCGAAACTGAACCTGATGCAGCTTAAAATATTTTACATTACTACTTGCCTTTACATTTTTTTTATCTATATATAGCATGCTGGCCAATCATCATAAAGATAATTTTATTTACATTCTGTGAAAAATTCAGGTATGTCAGCGTCAATTAATCATAAAACTGATACATACCTAACTATCCTCATGTGTAGACACGTTATCTATTATGTAGATACATATATGGACAAGATTTTGTATAATAGTTACAGGATATAATAGGATAGTTCAAAGAAAATCAAAGCATTTTCAAGCACCTTCCGATTTTAACTACAATCATTTGAATGTGACATAATTATAGCCCATTGTATAAGAAGAACATTATTTCATTTCATGGAACTAGAAATTAAATATCTAAATCATATTATTACATAAGAAAGTATTCCAACATTCCAACGATGAGGTCCAATGCTAATGGTACATACCGACGTATCTCTACAAGTTACAGCATATTTTATTTCTTGATTGTTTGTCTGTCTCCATTATAAAACGTTGTTTTATTAGCACGAATGTCTTAATCATAGTGTTTAGCAAGAAAAATGGAACAGCTCGTCTCAGAAATATATTTGCAATTTATTGCACGCAATCGTTTTTTGGTTCAGCAAATCATCTTCCCATCATTCTATGGATCCGCGATAGCATTTCATTCAAAGCACGAATACATTTGTACATATTCGGTCGGTTATTTTTGTATAATTGTCGGATTCGGTTAAGATACAGGATAATTTTCCGGAGAATAAAAATAATTCATAACCCAAAAATTACCTATATTATGATGATGACTCTCTGTAAATTGATGTAACAAACATTCCCAAAAGATTTTTCTTTTACTTCTTCCATTACTCTTCTCTGGACAAGCGAAAAGATTAGTAGGTACCTAAAAATCTTCTGACTGACCTTCGCTGCTCCTATTTTTTATACATATTTTGAGGAAATGCAAAAGTGACTTTCCTTTTCGTTGCATATTATACCTAGGCAAGTTTGATCAATGAGGAGTGTCAGTGAACCTCGAATTTCATAGGATGGCAGACTTGGTGCAGTCAAAATTATTACCCGAACTTTCTACCTTTTGTAATTTTGTCGGAGGCACGTTTACACCAACAATACACAGTCTTATTTCTTGAATAAAGGTGTGTTTCAACATTACTTAAACTCTTAAAAGTTATGGTTTAAATAAAAAATATATCACAAACAAAGCGAAAGCAAAACACAAAAATCTAATTCAACCCAAAACTCAACAAAATTACGGTGATTTTGGTGCTATCGTACAATATCTTACAGTTCACTCCAGTGTGATCTTCAGTGCTAGAATTATAATCGGATTTTCTTGTGTAGCCTTTATAATCATGCCCGTTTCAACAGAAAGACACTCCGGATTCACCATGAGCAAATGGGAAATGAAGTATCTTAGATGTCGCTACAAAGCTCACCGAAATAAAGTAACGTGAATTGTTTTTGCATAACCTGGCTTATGATTCAGCTTAATTGCACAAATATTCACATATCAGATTTCACCAATTTCGACTAAAATCTTTTTTAGATAGCATCCGCGACTCCAGCAATAGATGCAAATCCACCTGAAGAACGACCCCATGTTCGTTACAAGCGGAAGAAAGCATTACAAGAGGAGCGGCGACAATTACAGGTTGTTAAAGAAAACCTTCGAATTCTGGACAGAACAATGAATATCATGGTATCTTCTGAAATGCCCACGCAGTTTTCCAACGCAAGGTCTTCTTTCATCGTGACGTCAAGTTCAAGTTTGGAGGCCAGCGAAGGAGGAAAGCAGAAGCAAGTCGATGTTTGCAATAATAATAACCAGACAACATCCTCCCACCAAGTTAAGACGAAGAAAGCGACCCAACATTTCGGAAGGCCCTTGACTGCTAGACTCAAACGGAATACGCACATAATTTTTCGGTGGTTCATTCAACGATTTGGTAAGTATGTTCCGTGGTGGGCCGAAATTAACTATTGAGAGTGTGAAGTGAAAGTGCGAAGAGATATCTTCCAGAATGTTTTACAATTTTTTAACTTTGATAAAGTTAAGGTAAATGAGTTGAACCAGGAAAAATTTCGAATACTTAGATATGAGATAAAATTAGCTTTTAATGTACCGTTTCGTTAGTTAGTAGAAATGTGTAACACCGCATTAAGCCTTAGGACATTTGATTAAGTGCCGCCATCTCATTTGTATGTATTTGTATTTAATCTACTTCAATTAGGAACAATAATGTCTTTTATCGACCAACTCATTTTCATTGTAATTGTAATATTGTTAGTACAACATTTACTACTAGTGCTGAATAAAAACTTAATAAAGCCATTTCATTAATTAGACACTGTTAATCATTCATGTTCATGAATATTGAAATGGGAGGTTTTATCACCTTCTTTATTGGGTGGGAATGGGAATTGCATTGAGCGTTGGTCAAATAAATCCTTAACATATTGTTCGCTAATGCTAATTCATTAGTAAACATAAATTAGCGGGGTACTCATTCGTAAGATTATAAGAAGCACAATTTTCTTAAGGATTTTCGTAAATGTCAAAATGGCATAATGAACTGCCTGTGGGAAAGCAGAGAGGGAAACTACACAGTGTACATAGCATCCGGCAACAACCTTCGAAGGACCGAAAATTTCACGAATCCTCTTTACGACTTTTACTTAGCAAGGGCGGAAATACCTGTTATACCATACATATGCAAAACTTTCTCTTTCCGATTGACATTGACCTTGTCATCTACCAGTGACGTACGAATGAATTCTCACAGGGGGTACATGCGCGGTGTTACTGCAAGCTTGTTCTAATCAATCACTTCAGCTCACTCTTATTTAAGTTTTTGGTTTCACATGTTTTACAAGCTGCTTTTAGAAGTTACCTTGAATTAAAAAACAATTTGCTATTTATATTCCGCCGGGGGAATTCAAGGATATTTCCCGGATTACGAATCCTTGTAACAAGTGATGTAAGTAAAATTTTACAAAAAAAACCACGGTGGCCACACATTGTATTTGCATAAGCTTGGGAAATTGAAATTAAATTCATGTCAGTTTATATTAAAATAATAGAGACATTACGATTTTTGCCCTTCCAACGTGACATTATATGCAATTCCAAAAACCACGAAAAGCCTTCAAAACTAAATCCTTGAATAGAGCTTTGGGCAAATATAAAATGCACGTTCACCTATCATGAACGGTCACCTTATTTGAGAACTAATAGATAGCAACAAGAAAGATGTCATAGGGTCAGTGGAAAGCATATTACCGGGTTTTCCCTGAACGAAATTGCGATATTCATCATATCATAATGCTTTCTCCAAAAGCTTACTTTAAAATTTACACGTGCTCATCAATATCCCTCAAAATATTGGATTCCTTCAAGGCTCAAATTTTCAAATGAAATACCGTATAATTACATAAATAAACAGAGAATATTGCTTTTCCGGGTTAGACTATTCCTCCCGATATGAGTACAAACATTAATATCGAATAATTTTCCAAGTAACTATTATGATAGGTGCTTTCACTCCAGGGTCAGGTGCATCCATGCCTTACCTTGTAATAAATAAGGATGCTGATGATGGAGCCTATCCCATCGCTACCTAAATCATACACAGAGCATGGCTTCTAGCGCAGCGCATGCATGACCCTTATTTTCTCCTACCAATCAAATAAACCAAACTGGGAAAAGTAGGCCTCTTCCACCCAACACGCTTGGATTGAAAGGGAGTCATCCTTTAAGTTTATAAAGAACTTTCCTCTAACTTTCATCCTTATTTGAGGGAAAGCCTAAGCACCTTTTCCTAGAGCAGGAATGTGTGTCAGCAGTGCCATTGCCGTGTGCCTTTCTGTTGAGCATATATGAAGCGAGTGAGTGCTCACAATTTTTATTTTTAGTCAACCAGGAAGTAAAATTTTCCAGAAGGGAAAAGCTTTAATTCATATAAAGCGGAGAATGATAGGAAGGTTTCTTCTTCTCATAGGAGTGACCTCATATGCGGCCTCGATTTTCGTTGCACCAAGGTTTTTGGGCCGCTCGTGTGCATTCTTTTTTGCCCTCTATGCCTATATCTTTTGATATTCTGGAAAACTGTTTAAAATGGATGATGAGAGAAGTAGGAAGTGCAAGCCTATGTTATGAAGAAAGATATTACACAAAAGGCTTTGAACTTGTATGTCAACAGAACTCCTCCATTCCCCTGCTCGCTCTTCCCAATGTTTAGGTTAGCAACAGCGAGGAAAAAGAAAGGTTTTTCACTTGAGTAGGCCTGAAGAAGAAATGTAAGCCTACTGCACAAGTGGTTGATCAAGGGAAAGAAGTAGGAACCATTGTAGGCCAGCAAAGCTCCTCTTTGGCTTACATGATAACTCATCGCACGGGCACTATCCTTGTCAATAAGATCCAGCCTTCAATTGGAGCACGCTCTTCAACTACTTTCTCCAGCTGATATATGAATGCACATCTCAAGGTTTTATCCTGGAGTTATGAAAAACCCTCTCTTTGAGGATTAGGCTTCCCACGTCAGTAAACTCAATAGGTGCCTGCATATAATGCATATGCATTTGAAATTATAGGTCTTCAGTAGTCGTTGATTGCTTTGTTCCACTTTTCAATTTAAAAAAATTACACGTGCTGAATTTTTTTTCAAACATGCTATTCTCCTACTTTGATGAATCTCTACATCATTCCCAGTAGATTTCCGCTAGACTTCCAATAAATAAGTAAGGGGAGTAATTAAAGATGGGTGATTTTTCTTTCAGTATTTCAAGGGATCAGGATGAAATTTAAGACCTTGAATGGGAATTAAAAATAAGTCAGCTTTTTATGTAGGTTAGTCATTCCATTATTCTCGTGGTTGCTCTTTGCCACATCTTCTTTCATACATGGTATGAAGCTATGTACATCCCATCTTAAGCTACTTTTTACCAAAGATTTCTTGACATTTGACTTCTGGTTGAGATTTGTGAAAGGAAACGGCCTAGAAGCAACTAATATCTAAAACTGAAATAAGTCGACGAACAGATAAATGCCAATCCATTTTTGTACGTAAACTCATAAGAATCCCTGAAAAATTATGAGCAAATAATTATATTAAGCAATGTTAGTCCATTTTATCTCAAACATCCTCAAATAATAAACCGATTACGTTGAAGAGAAAGTAAACAAAGCACTTCCAGCTATTACAGCTTGTTCACCTTTCCAACGCTAAGCTGGGAGAAAAGACCGGATTTCAATAACAGATTGGTAAGAAGTGCCTCCAATTTCATTCACTCCTGCTGTCTGACGTCGACCTCGAGTCTCCCCACCATGCCAGTCAACAAGTAGGGAATAAAAAAACCGCAAGCCTGTACATTTATGCTTCATGTTTTCTTTATAATTTTTATTGTGTATTCCATCCAAGATTAAAAGACTTTTATGATAGGATAAAAGTTAAAATACAAACTGGTCCATTTCGACTTTCCTACATAACATGACCTACTTTCCATAATGATGACGATGATCTTCCAGAAATGTTCTTTTCGTTCCCTCTGTATTTTCTCGGTGAGTTCACTAGAAAGCTCCACGTGGCCGACCTACTTCGTTCAGCAAGTGTTTCCTCCAACGGCTTCCTTTCGGGTGGAAGAGCATGAAATCCTGATATGCTATAGCAGATTTTTGTGCAAGAAGATGCAAGGTAGGATGCAGAGGAGGAGCAAGTCTCATTGCCTTGTGAGCTTTCTCCCGTTCTATGAATATTGTGACAGTAGCTAGACTTATATTTACCATGAAAAATGTAACCCCAAGGGGGTTTTATTCTTAGGAAATGTACAGTTTTTAGTACAAAGGTCAGTAGGTAATTTCAATGTTTATGAGCGTTTTGTCGTTATTACATATTATGCGAAATAAAACATTCATTCGGTTTATCGACAGCAATATTCATTTTATGGACAACGATGATATTTTATTCATCCTTATGGTGTGTATTTTAATCGGTATTATTATGTTATCAATATCCTGTATATAATAATTGCGTATATTTTCTTGAACACATTAATGTAGAATATTGATTTTACGTACTTTCTCCTCCATGTATCTGTTTGTAATAGTAAATAGAATTATAGGTATGAACTATTTACAAATTATCAAATTAGTAAAGTTGAAACTTACAGTTAGGTAATATAACACGCTTTCTCATAACTTGGTAAAATATTTACAATTGTTTATGTTGCGTTTTTTCTTTCTTTGTACCTCGAAAAATAGATAATAATATGCTTACTTCTAACTAAAACCTAATGTATGTACAGTGGCCAAACACTGGGTGATGTTCCCAAGAAGTAGTCAAGTGGTTGGATTTTTGAGTATGAATAAAAATGAAAGTATCTTTCAACCTTGGGTAGAATATAAGAGAAGCGAAAGCAAACTCTGCTGATGAAGATGGAGACGATTTCAAAAAAAATTATTATGAATTAATTAAAATGATTTTCTCTCTCAAAAAAAAACACGAAAGTAATTATATTTTTGTTTTTTTATTCTTATTTTTGTTTAAACATGCAGCAGGAGAGTACTTACACGAAATATAAATAAATTAGACAACAAAACAAGTTCATTTTCTTTCTTTTTGTAAATATATTGGCGAAAAGTAAAAAATAACGACTTAAATTGAAACTTTCTGGTAAGGTAAATATCGATAGTTCTACTTATATTACATAATGATTATATAATATACCAATACACAGAAAAGAACAAAAAATATTGAGATAGTTCAAACAAAATTACAAGTGTATGTATTGTTCCTTATAATTTACAATAATATGACTAAATAAAATCATTGAATATAATGTAATTATAATATTAGTGTAGTAATGAACACTTTTTTCAGCAAAATCCAAAAAACAAAATCATAACAAATATAACAATAACAGTTCATCGTTAATCATAAATTATTATCATTATACCCACAAAAGAGAGAGAGATGCATAAAAACTGAGAACTTGACATTCTTTTGCATAATAAGAAGTAACTTTAAAAACTGAGTGACATTAATTGATAAAAATGTCTTAAATATAAACACTATTCACAAAACTTTTGTATAATTCTCCGTTTTTCATAATAATGCTTTTCTGGAATCATCATGCCATATTACACTTTTGACCGGACTTATCTGTACTAACATTTTTTTATAAAGTTAATCGCAGTTAGTATATATACTAAAAATTAAATATAATAATGCGTTACGGACGAGACTAAAAACTAATCTAATCTAGTAATTAATTATTCTTAAATAAATTATCTATTAGACTATGTACACAAGACTCATATAAATTTTACTGACTCATTCAACTCAGTTTTGATTTTATTTTTTTCAAACTCTGTACCCTGCAGTTCTTGTTTTGCAGTTTTGGATTTTTTTTCTTGCTGGGGAAGTTTTTTCACTTTTTCTTTCGAAAAAAGCAAATGAACACATTCTGGTGTTATTATAGTTAAAATTGTAATAATATGGATTAATATATATAGTTAAATTATTAACCTGGTAAATTCTCGTTGCGAAAAATGTAATATACCTCTGCACATAGGTATTCATATATCGTAAAACTTTTTTTTGATGCGATACTATTTGCGTATGGAATCATCGATATGGTATATTTATATCTTTTGAAAAATGTACTACGTAATATACATTTTTAGCATGTATTTTGGTTTTGGTTTTGTACGTTATTTATTTTTGGTGAAAGTCACCAATATTTCAGTTTTACTTGTATAGTAAAATTGTAAATCACCATATAATCATTTGAAGAATGGTCCAGAAAAAAGAATCAAAGTTCTTTTTGTACACTGATACCTTTTATCATTTGTTTACTATTGTAAGTGGATCTGAATTTTATTTAAGGAAAAAGAAAGGAAATGATTTCTACTACTTTACTCGGCGGACATTGCACAGAAGTGTGTACATCTCTCATTCAAAATTAGTTGATTCACACTCGAATCATTCATCATCATCCATACCGTTTGAATTCTTGTCTCTACAATTCGTTTTCTGGTTGGTTGTGTTGTTGTGTATGAGTCACAAATGTTACATGATTTGTTTTAAAGCTTTTCGTACCTTTTTTTGTTGAAGTCTTTGTATGAAAAATATTAGTCTTTAGCCATGTTCTTACGTAACGTATTACAGTTAGTTTTAAAATGTACAGCCTTTGTTACTGGATAGAATAAACTAGCTTACCATACAGCTACTTAACTAAACCGTCATTTATACCCGCACTTTCATACAGGCTTAAAGTAAATGTGGTTTTCCTAACTGATTTTCTTTGGATGGATGCCATTTTTTGTTTAAATCGAGCTTATAACCAATTTAATACCAAAAAGTGCTATATTATAATTATATATAATAATTGCCAAAAATATATTTTTTTTGTATCTTTTATGCCTAATTATTATAATCTAATCTGTATTTAATTAGTTAAGTAAATCTGTTTTCCAATTCTCTTTTGGAATTTTATGTACACTTTACAGCACCCTCCAATCAGCGAACCACGGTATAATTCCACATGGTATTGGATAGTTAAAAACTAGTTTTGTTTGTATCCTAAACTTAAAGTTTATGTTATTCTTACGTAAGTTTTAATACGAATTCCCTTAAAAACAAATCCTAAAATCATAAGTTAAATCAAACTAAACGAAACAAAGCTTTGCAATAGCACACACAAATCAATGCATATTTCTTTTTATTTGGTTGAGTTTACTATATTTTAGCAGGGAGAGAATAAGAACCGAAAAGTACTGTTTATAGAATGGTCGACAATTGTTCAAACAAAAATTCTTCCTTTTGACAAGATAATTTTTTCCCTTTTTACCGCCTCGCTAGATTGATGTTGACCGGTGGTCTCTACGTAATCAAATCAAAACACTTCTGCTTTTTACATAAAACTTCAAGCTAATAAAATTTGGTTTTTCCTTTTCTACTACTTTATACAGAAAACTTACAATTTGGATATCACACTCCGTCTACGCAAAACCCCTATGTAAAAAGTGGTCATTCATACTCAAAAAAATCTTCCTCATAAAAAGTTGGACATTTTCTTTCCGAAATGATATATTTTTTTCCAAGGATGATTAGCGCTCAAGAATGGATATTTTAACCTAGGATGTCACTGCCGCAATATTAATCTTTGGTAAGTTTGTCTAACCATTTGATTTCCTCTCTACTAAACTCTACTACATAACAATTCAACAATACACACACAAGATGGGGGCAAAATGTACATGCAATAATAACAACCATCCTAACAGTAATATTCCTATTTTAGTTTTTTGTATATTTTTTGGTACAATTAAAGCTTTCATAGCGGTGACCCACCTTTCGTGCCTTTTTCTACTCGGTTTCAGCCGCCGGTGAAAGTAAAACTTTCCCTTTGACAGGTAAAATGAGAAGACAACGTGGGGGCTGTTGTTTCTACCAATACGTTAGTCTAGTTTACTTTTTCTTACAAAATCGATTAGCATTGAACTCAATTCCTTGCCTAGTAATCCCAACCATAAAATATTAGTATCACTACATTCGCAACAAGGAATCGTAAACCTATCATAGCCTAACTACATATTATACCACTCTACTTATGTGTACGCAACTATCTGTCCAAACTAATGTAATAAATGTAACTAAATGTAAGTTAAGTACAACTTCAAACATAGTAAATTCCTTCCTCTAAAAACTGTAAAATGTAACCTTACTACAGATAAGAAAAGCACTTGAAATATTTTAGTTTGTATTTAATACACATTGTACCAGTCGCAAGTATGTAATGTCAAGTTAAGAACTAAATGTTTTAAGAAACCTAAACATTCATACAGATTTTCACAACAGAACACACTATTTAAGAAAATTTTAAAAAAGACTTGAAAAGTGAAAGTAAATGTTTTTGAAACCCTTTGAATTTCTTCTGTGTTTCATAAATGATAAGTTAGTTTGTATTTCTAGATGATTCCATTCTTTAAAGAGAAACACAACAAAAAGAACATGAATGATCTTAACTTTCTATCTGATTCCCTTTCTCTCGATTTTTTGTGACTATTTAGCAAGAAAAATAACTTTCTTCGTGAAAGTAAGTAGAGTAGTCTTTTCAGTTTTTGGAGAAAAAAATAAATAGATTTCTTTTTATATCTTTGCATATTTGCATTTTGTTAAGGTGGTTCAAAAATTTCCATCTCGATTCTCGGGAAAAAATTGTATTTCAATTTTTGTTTTACACTTTCAGCAGGTATACCAGTTGTCATCATTATTTTTAAAGAAGAGTTAATAATTATAGAATGAAGCATTCTGAAGATAATAGCCTAAGGCTGAATATAAGAGGCAGCAACTGCAGAGTATGTACTGCTGATTTAATTTATTATGATTTTCCTTTCATTCTAATCTAGTGTGAGTTTTTAGGTACTTGTCCAAATTTATGTTAATTTTTAACGCAGTAAGGATAATAGTAAATATCCAGCTTAATCATCAATCAACAACAAGGCATTCCAAAGAGAGACCATATAAAACGGCTGGCTGTACTTCATATTATCAGTTTTTGATAGATTTCTTAAAATAATTTTTATACTCTTTCCTTCCTTCCTAAAACTGTTTATAATTCAGAGAAGCATTGTACAATGTTAATAATGCCTATACCTTTTCAAAAAATATATATTACGTAATCTATTATATTTTATATATCTTTGTCTTCAGTAAATGGAAATATGAGTTTGAGATTGTATAATTTTTGAAAACTCTAGCTAACTCTATCTCAACTAGGGAGAATGAAATAGTGAAAAGGATTTCTTACAATTATGCACTTTTTTTGGCTTGAAGCTGAACTTTCACCACGAAGCATATGTTGCATTGGCTATATCTTTTATGAGCACTTTTCAGCGTACTGAATTACTGAGGAGAGCCTAAGCCTTTGTGACAGGATGGATTCGCTATTTGATGGTGGTGGGGTCGTGGGACAAGGAGACGCAGGGTTCTCCATGGCGTACTTTTCCAAAATCAAACTTGACCTTTTTCTTGGCCCACCCCCGCTGGAATTACTATTTGGAGATCTAGATCGCTTGCAACCTGCTAGCATTGAGGATGAGCTATTACTTGTGGTACTTTCATCCCCACTCAATTCACCAATGTGGCTACTCAGCGGTTTGCCGCTAATCTGAGTGTCCTGATCTGAATAGTCTTCGTGGAGGCTGGGTGTAGATCTCGGGGTGGAATTTGGTGAAGGGCTATGCAAGCTATTCCTAGCTGGGGAGACTGAGTCTGGCCTACTTCCTCCTCTAATGTAGAACTGCTGCTGGTGTTGTTGCAGCTGCAAGTGATGGTGAAAGTCTATAGGGGAGCTTGGACTGTTACTTCGTGGTGAAAGCCTATTAATCTGTTGCTGCTGCTGCACGTGGAGTTGGTTATTCTGATAAGAGCTAAACAAGCCTGAGCCACTACTGCTATTATTTGGCATTGTGACAGGGATCAAAGACACCTTTGCGGGGATATTGTGGTGGTGCAAGTTATTTGCGGCAGCTGCCGCCGCAGCCACAGCCTTCGAGCCTTTGGTCAAAGCCAAGGCAAGTACACCACCGGGGGTGTAGCCTGTCTGTTGCTGGGAGGAGATATGCTCCTGAATAATTTCTGGACTTGAGGACCTCTCCCGTTTAAACTGTTGTTGGTGATGTCTCAGTCTATTCTGGTGGTACATGGTATCGTCGGGATAGCCTTTGCTATTGTTGTTATTGTTAAAATGGCTAAAGGAAAGGTTCTCAGGAACCATGACGGGGTGGACTGAGACTCCCCCCGAAGACGAGAATTTGCCACCGTTCTCAATGAATTTCTTTTGTGCGTTTTGTTGCTGCTCTTGGAGTTCAGCTGGACTCAACCCATATCCGTACTTTTCCGTGAATTGTAAAACTTTTTCCCGGATCTTATGCATAAGGAGTTTATTACGACCGTTGCCAGAGTCATTACTACCCTTTTGTTCAGCCCCATTCAGATATTGTTGTTTGTTGTTGGCACTGCCTGAGTTACTATTATTACCAAGTCCAATAAATCCGTTTTGAGGGTGTCTCAAGGGAGGCGACTGAGGTGGGGAGGATGAGGAGGAGGATGATGAGGAGTTAAGACCCGTGGGATTAGGTGGGAGTTTTGAGGTAACATAAAGGAAGGTTGTTCGACTGTGTGGCGCCTGCTGTATCTGAACGCCTGGAGGAAGCATAGGATAGGGAATTGGCAACGTTGAACAAGTCTTATCTTGCGAATTACTATTACTATTGTTATTACTATTAGAATTACTATTTATGTTCGATGAGGATGTGGTAGTCCCGTCTGAAGAGCCAGAGTTAGTTTTACCAGACAATCTGCTGAATCCCAAGAGTTTGTGTTCCTGGGCATGCAGAGGATGATGCTGTGCTGGATGGTGGAGACCTCCCCCAAGATTAATGCTCCCTGATGATGGGTAGGAAGAGCTCATGGAGGGACTTGGCGGTGTTTTTGGTCCATCATTGGATGAAGCTGGAGAATTTTGAGAGGAAAGCTCAGAGTCTGAGCATTCACGATTCTCCTTGTCCGAGTTCTGGGATGGAGGTGTTGCTTGGGAGAGCAAAGATGACGGTGACATCACTCTCGAGTCATTCATGATGTGGGGAGATCCGGGCCCGGTTGGAACATGATCCTCGGAATGGGTCTTGATGTGGGTCTCCAGAGCCTTTTTCGAGTTGAATGTGCCATTGCAGAGGGTGCATTTGTACACTTTCTCTCCATAATGTGCAACCTACAATGGGAATAGACAAAAGTAGAAAAAAATATAAGCAATATGCTACTTGTATTACGGCACCTATCATCGCGTTCCGATCTTCAATCAGTGCGTTTTAAATGACCTAATATGATGTGATAAAAACATAAAGCATTTACCTGGTGCAATTTGAGCACGTGATTGTATCCGAATGACTTGCCACAAATGTCGCAAGTATAAGGTTTTTCCCCGGTATGAGTCCTCGTATGAACCTTCAACTGCTTGGAGCAAGTGAACCCCTTCCCGCACACTTTGCAGACGTAAGGTTTCTCCCCAGTATGTGTCCTCATGTGGATCACTAACTGCCCACTTTGGATAAAAGTCTTCTGACAAATTTGGCATCGGTGGGGTCGCTCGCCAGTATGGATCCTCATGTGCCGGTGGAGTTTCCCACTGTGCTCGAAGGCCCTTTCACACACTTCGCACTTGTAGGGACGTTCCTTGGTATGGATCCGGCGGTGAACGGACAGGTTCTCTTTGACGGAGAAGGATTTGTTGCAGTACTCGCATTGATAAGGTTTTTCCCCCGTGTGAGTGCGGTAGTGACGAGTTAAACGGGCTGGCACTAAAAAAAATCAAAATCACACAATGAACTTTAATAAGCCGTTTGAAAATGTACCTAACTATTTGTTTCTCCTTACTTTCATATGCCATTTTTATATTATGAATCTTCTGCTAAACTACGTTCTCGGACCAAATCTGGTCGATGAATGGACTACGACGAAGAAAATGTTAAATAAACTGGATAATTTGCTTCATTGTGAGTATTTTTCCATTCTGATTCATTTTGGATGATGTCATTAGTAAATGCGTTCTTCTTTTTCAGAATTCTGTATACCTATCTCACAGTTAATTAGCTTAAAAAGAACCCTCACTAGCAGATGGATAATAATGAGCAGATACGATAGTTCTTAGAAATACTGCTTGCATGCGTGATTGTGATTAAATAGGCAACTGGGCTAAGCCAAGTAATTGTTTGATTTTTTTACCTGCAAAAGTCTTGCCACAAATGTCGCATTGATAAGGATCATCCCCCTCGCGATGAGATCGTAAATGATTCTGGAAGGTATTCTTCTGTTGGAAGGTCTTCCCGCAGAATCCACACTGGAATCCTACATTCCCATTAGCGCCACTAACTACATTGCCCCCTCCCATGTTGGGATTTGGTCCATGAAGATTCCCATTACTTGGCTCCACGACGAGTTCCTTCCCCTCCATAATCCTTTGCAACGTTCCCCCGACACCGCCAGGCGCTGCTGCAACCGCTGCCATATCTGGAGTTGGGTATTGGTATAAGCTCACTTCAGGAGTGCACACCACCTTCTGTCCAGAAGGAGATACTCCACTCATACCTCGGTGTGGTGGTGAGTTTTCTCCAGGTGGCGATTTGAACATATTTGGAAACTGTTGGTTCATTAGCTGGAATACGTTTGACATGTTCTGAGATGAGTTCTTTGGACTTCTTTGTTCAGTTCACTTTCTGCAAATTCAAAAAGTAAAAATATTTTTGAGCATTTTAGATTTTATGCTGCGGATTCTTAACTAAACTTTTTTGTTACGAATCTTACATAACCGCAACATTCGTTTCGTATGAAAAACTCCACTCACAAACAAAAATATTTCCATGATGTGCTTCATGATAAAAATTTCCGCTTCCCATAATATTGTTTTATTACTATGCGCAGATAAAAAAAAACTTGCATTATGCAAAATTTTCCACACACCCCTCCTGTTCCTTCCGTCATGGACAAACGCCAGTTCACCACTGATAAGAACATTTTTGACAATATAGGGAGCATACACAATATGCCTGAAGCTTCGCATAGCTTCAACGAGACCTTCGTTACGCCACACAAAAAATTTGCAAAAAATGTTCTTCTCCCCCTTTTCCTCTCAATGCAGATCCTTACATGATATGGACGTACATTGCTCTGTGCAGTTGGACTCGGACATAACATTTTTTATAGCTTTTGGCTACGCTGCAAGGCAAATTGAAGTATCGAGAAGGGGCAAAGCCTTTTCCTCCCGACCTAGGGTAGAGTTAACGCGTTTTATCTGTGACGAATGAAGTATTTGCTACATGTTTATAGCTTTTCATTTCATTTTGAGTCATTAAACCCACTTGTCTGCGAAAATGATACTTATCCACCTACTAATTAAATTGGAATTTCGAATTCATCACAGGTCCCCATCCCCAGCCATATCATTATCAGCAATCGATGTCGATGTTCCGAGTAAAAATTACATTGCGTGTCATTTATTTTAAAAGCGGATATGAGCAAACCCCACGCACAAATGCCACCTTCACATTATATAATGTCCATGCTAATAATGATGCCAAATATGATATGACCAGAGTCCTTTCCAAGAAAGAGTTCATCTACCCAAAACTAAACTTAAAAACATACACCCTAAAAACGTTCCAAACCTTTTCCCCTTCTACCTTATTTTTTTTTTGCAAACAGCATTGCATTGTTCCTGCCAGCAGAAGCATGAATATTATTGATTTTTTTTTGAAGAATCATATAATATTCATCTTGTTGGTTTCTCCCCCTCTCTTCTTCACAATGCAATGCCAACAAGCATTAACAACAACTACAAGCAAAGTTTTAAAAAGAGGGCCGACCACACTGCATTTATGACAGCATTCATCCCGGATATGTTTCCTGGAAATCGATGTTTGCTATGGATGTGTACCTGGTGTACCGCTGGCAAGGCAGGCATTTATTGCCATCATTACTCATATTGTACTTTAGTTACTACTCTGTAGTTTTATGTTTATCTCCTGCTGTGATAACGTTTGCTAAAAACTTTTCTGCAGAGCCTTTGAGCTTAAATCCTCTACAGCTCATAACATCGGCATTTGGTATGAAAAATAGGGGTACGAAAATAAGGTACACGGTATACCATACTTATATGACGAGGATGAAGTTGGCTTCGACATAATATGGCTTTGGCTTTGACGGCTTGCATATGTTTTATAAGGCAGCAATTTTTATTTTTTACTCGTACTATTTTTCTAACCACAAACCATACATGCTGTCCAAATACACGAAATCATGACCATCATCGTCATGCTTATGGGTATATACTTGCGTAACTTTTAATGAGGATAAGAAATGAAGGGCTCATAGAATTGCAAAAAAGGGCCTTCAAATTTCAAGAGGGGATTGAAAATTGCAAGGTAGAAATATGCATTGTTATAATAAAATTTAAGCCTGTGAAGTATTCTTTGACTTTC
>JAQGAI010000192.1:0-24949 GCA_034696905.1 Lepidocyrtus violaceus | reverse complement strand
TGGTATGCAGATACCTCCACCGTGTTAAAAAAATGACAGTCAAGCAAAGAAAAAAATACTTTTGGGAGGCAGGTAGATACTGAACTAGTTTCTAAGAAGAAGCAACCCAAACCCAGCCATGATGAATAAATATAAAAGCTTAAAAAAGTAATAAAGTAGCTTCGAGCAGCGCACTCATTATTATTATTATTTACTTGTTGACTGTTTTTGAACCCTGAGCAAAGCTTAATCCATACAGGGCTAGGGTGAATTGAATGTTAAGTTAAGCAAACTATATCAAACTCAAAGGATTTCAAATAAGAAGATGATCATGATGTGATGATGTCAATGTCGTTCATGCCTAGGTAAAAGACGAGTTCAACAGCTTTTGTTGTTGATCAGCTCACTTGTTCTTCTTTTCCCTATCAGTGATTTTTTTTCTCTCTCCTTCGGATCACCATCTTTGGGACATGATCATGTTAAGAAAGACCATTTTGGTATATGGGATTGCTCATCATTTAAGAGTGTGTAGTTGTATTACATTACATATAAATATTGCTTTTAGGAATTGCACTTATTTCGAGTGAACTCAGCTCATCAAGAGCAGCTCGGGAAAAGTCAATTCATATCAGTTTTTCTTTTTTTTTGTCATGTCAAAAAAATAAATCTTGTTCTGTAGTAAGCACGTATATAAAGCACTTTTTTGAAGAAAGACAAGACGACCAAAAAGACAATTCACTTCTGATGATTCTTCTAGAGCAATGAGGGAAAATACTTGCCTTCGCCTGACAATTAAAAGTTACTTGTTTCGCAGATGAAGAGAGAGAGACAAGTTGAATTGAAGGGAAGCGAGGATGTGTTTTGCATCCAAAATTATTACGGAGGAGAGAGGTTTTCTAGTGCAAGGAGATCAACAGCAGAGTAGTATCGAGTCCGTGATCCGAGTCGAATGAGTGGACTTTCATTTTTTTCTGGAGCAATTATTGGGTAGCTAAAATTCAAAAAAAAAAAATCATGCAATAGTCATGCAATGGTCATGCCTCAGCCCAGGCTTGGCTTGGCATGCATGGCTTGATGAAGAAGGGACGTTTGTTCGTTGTTTGATCACATTAGGAGATAACCGATCAGATGTAACGTGTTAGCCTGGTGACAGGACCACTTTTTTTCCCGAGTCTTGTTCCATTTTATTTATTGGAAAAATGTTACGGAGGTGGTCTTGTCCCCTAAACAGTCACCATGTTATCTCTCTAGTCACTAGTCAAAAAGTTGAAAAATTATTTGCCATTCCGTATTCCTTCTCAAGCTCGGTCGGATCATCCATCTCTCGCAAAAACAAAAACCTGCGAGCGCTTCAGTTGATCCCGTCCGTGGTGACTAGTGACTGCAGTGGCGGTGAGAAACATTTCTGTACTGAAGTAGGTATCTCTACGCAATATATTTTCTCAAAGGAGTTATCTATCAAGAGACGGTATTTTGATTAATGGTCTTTGGATTTCATATTTAAAATCTCTGTAATCTCCTTAAACACTTGCAATATATCAAATTGATTAATAAAATCAACTGGATTTAACAAGATCTTGAGTTCACCATCTCAGCAAGTTCGTATTGACGCTTTTTGGTCGCAAACCTCTTCTGAGACTTTCACATGCATATAAAAATTTATATGCAAAAATCCTTATTTTAATAATTCCTTTCACATTCACGCAAAATATCTTCGCTCCGTCTCCACTCTCTTTTAGTCTCCCCCACGAAGCTCTCCCCAAGACCATAACAGTAAATCATTTAAATTTTCTTTCAGTCCTTGCTCTTTTGCCGCATCGCGGCTGTTATGCTGCTACAGATTAGATTAAATTTCATCAGAAAAAAATTTGTACTTGTCCTCTCTTCATTTATTTGGCGGCTCTCTTGATAGGAAATCAAGCTCATTTCAATTTATCGACCATTTCAAACTCACTTACTTCATCTTATTCCTCCCTGTCACGCAAAAAAAACACAGCAAGAAGACACCAAACTACGACTTCGCCACTACTTGCTTCGGCAAGGTAATAATGGGAAGAATCGAAAGGATTTTGCGAGAAAAAAAAATTCGGAATGCTTTTACTCACCTAATCGCCATCTTAGTACATACCTGAAAGCCATATTTATACCTAGTCATTACGCAGCTGCTGTGTACCTACCTAAAACAAAAAATAAAAAAATTCGACAATCTTTACTATCTTCCGATAAAGATAACAAAGAGCAACTTAATTTTTATAATCAAGTCAAGTCACATCCGTAAAAGATGGCCATACATATAGTCAAAGCTTCTATCAACTTGATGTAGATGGTATTTGCACTTTCAAAAATCATTTGTAAAATTTATTAGAAATGATTTAATATACTTTATGCTTACAATAAAATAAAAGTATTCACAAAACTCATAATTTTCCTTTCTCATCACATCTCATTTGATTTTTCACTGTGCAAAAATGGTCTCATGCGGACAAGACAAATCTCCTTTTCGGAACTTTTTCTTTTGAGGAACCATCACGGGAAAAATGTTATCATCAGTCGCCCAGTGGGTTGCATTTCACACATTCCGTCAGCGTCAGAGATCACCACCACCATCATCATGTCATAGTCCTTACAAAACCTGCTGTAAGAAAGAGTTTAGTAGTCAGTGCGTCCGACGTTACGCACCATTAGTATTCACTGTTCACTTTGGTAATATATTTTTTCGATTTCTTTCCTATTTAAAAATGACGGAGGATGATGATGGGTGTTGTGCTCCTCATTTCACGAGTCAAGCCGAGCCAAACCAAACTACATATATGACTTTACTCATTATTATCCACATTATCGTCATCTCATCATCAGGATCGGGAAATACAGAGATCAAATCTTATTCATCTTATCTCATGTCCCTACTTCTGAAGGAATGTTTATTGCATATTTTTTCCCATTTGGAGCTAGCATCACATTTGAATACAACTTGATTAAAAAATGGAAAAGACATGCCTGACATAACATTGCACAAACAAACTAATAAACTCGAGGGCAACATTTTACAGTTTAAACTAAATAGAATGTTACTAAACAATACGGTGGTGTAAAGCGAAAAATCCAGTTCTAGCTCTGACTTCATGTTATGTTGGGGTCTCCGCCTTGTTTTTTTTCTTTCGATGCGCGATGCCTGTTTTGTCGTCGTCGATCAAAAGAAGTGATCTTCAAAGAGGAGTAGATGAAGATTCTTTGAATGTAATATGCGTAGTGAGAGAGAGAGCGTTGATGAGATGGGCGATAAAGTTATAGCGCTCATACTAAAACTTTTAAAAAAAGTAATCACTTTTTCGATATGTGATTGTCCTTACTTCTTTTTGCAAGGGAGATGATAGGAATGTAAAACTACCTATTTGAGTAGGTATCGCGTTTGGTATGTGTGCAACCCAAACCAAATAAACGATAATGATGAGATGTTTGTGATGATGATGATCCGCAAAAATTAAAGCTGCGTCTTGAGTGACAGACGATGAGTTTCAACAAGAAGAAGAAGAACCTGAGAGATGAGTAGAAAAATATGCTCTAGTTTTACCTCACTTACCTAAGTAGAAGTTGAAGATCTAGATGGGATGGAGAAGAGAAGCCATCATGCCATCGTGTCAGGGCATGCCACGAAAGCAATTTTTATTTTCTCGAAAGAGTCGGCTTTGGCAAAAGGAAAAAGGGAAACAAGTGAGGCGAGGACATGACACTCGGAAATGTCAGTTAGAAGAGCAAATAGCTCGTCATCATCAAAAAGTAAAATGCTAGTTAGTACAAACAAAATATGCAGTCAGGGTGGAGAAAAAAAAACAAGTCTGTCTTGAGAAAAACTAATGGTGAATGGTTAATGGTTATGGTGGGGCTTATAACTAAGTATATATTTATTGTGGGGAGGATGGAATAATAATAATTTTCAGTTCCAATCCAATCAACATCTCCCTCGGAAGCAAATAAACTGCTACATTGTCAAACAAAAAGATCTCGCTGAAGCCACACTAGCAGCGATAACAATAACAATGTTAGAATAAAAATAAATGAGATCGTTTTTTACACATTTTCTCCAGGAATAACATTTACATTTTTTACTAAAAACGAAAGAGTTTGGTTTGTCGAAGGAATTGGTAATGCCTTGTTATAGAAATATCAGCTTTTCTAAAGATGCAACATTCCAGCTCCTAGTATGTCCGTGTGTAAATGGCCATACATAGCTTTAAAAAAAATACCGAAGTTGTAAAACGCAAACATTGAAGATGTAGAAGATCTTTTTTGACTGATATGGCGCTAGGTGCGCTCTTCCTTCCAGATGAAGTTGGTTGATTGCTGGAAGTTTTTCCTATGCAAGGCGAGACGACAATAGATCTAGTGAGGAGATTAAATGACTACATCTCATTCAAATTGCTGCGTCGCCTCTTTCATCCTGGTTAGGTGAAAGATTTTTTTAAGCTGAAAGAGTTTTTCAATTGCTTTTCTAAGCCAGCGATTCCGATCCATCAGATCATTAGCTTATTTGTAGCACTTGTCGAGAGAAGTCGATCGAACGAAAGAAAAAATGCAGGAATGAGTGTGAAACAACCCATGCTTTTAATGTAGGCAACAATTCAAATCCTCCGGTCCAATACTCGAGAAAAATATGGGAGAAAAAAGTAGTCGCTTCACTGGAAAGATATTTTAATGGGCAGTGGTGGTGGCTTTCATACGTGTTGCGATGTAATAATGTTCTGTTCACCGTTCAATGCATTTCCTTTTTCTGTCAGACAATTTGTGGAAGAGTAAAAATAAGGTGATGATAATGACTGTGGTGAGAACAGCAAAAAAATCATGAAAGTTAAAAAAATATTTAAGAATGTTCCGTTGTATGTGAGAAAACTTCGATTTAGCATTTAGCAAATGAATTGAATCTTAACGGTTGACTAACTATTTGGTATTTTTTCTCTTGTTCTGTTATAGATACGGCTGCTCACCGCACTTGAAACTGTTCCTGTGCAGCGCTCACGTTCCCTTGTGCAGCGATAAAATTTCGGAGTCAATAGGCCCTTGTCGCTCCCTCTGTGAATCTGTCAAGTCAAATTGTGAGCCGGTGCTGAAGGAATTTGGATTTCAGTGGCCTCCATCCCTGGAGTGTTCCAAGTTCCATCCGGAAAACAACCATCAGCACATGTGCAATCCGGGGCCAATCGACAATCGATACGGTCACAATCCCCCAGTCCTACCCGGTCGGAGTGGAAGCTCCCTCCCATTCCAGCCATATTACAGTGGTGGAGTCCCAACAAGTGGAGGCGTACTCCCCACCGGAGAGCATGCTTCCTCCAAACCCCACCTCCCATTTGTTCCCCCTCATTACAAAAATCCGACCAGTATCTCTGGTGTGATTCCAAGCATAAATCATCCCATTATCAAGGCAAATCCCAATGGAAACAGCAACAATGGCCCCTATCCATTCGGACCCAGTGGGATAATCCCCAACACCCCCATTATTGGGAGCAACAATCACGAGCAAATTGACTACGCCAATGGACATCATCACGGGGAGACGAACAAGTGCAAAGGATTCCGGAAGATTTGGACGAGAGGCTCGTGTTGGATTAAATGCTCAGCGGGACTTGTAGATGAGTCTGATAGTGGGGCTTCAACAGAAGGATTCACATCTCTGTTCCACCCGAGTGAAAAAGTGTTTGCGAGGAACTATGCACTGCCATGGGCAATCTTGTCCTTATCGGCTGCTCTCATCGCTCTCACACTGTCTGCCTGCTCACCGGTAAGTACCCTTAATTGACCTATTATAATCGTCGTCGCGAGCAATACAATAGCGCAATTCATTCCATAAAACTCCACTCCATGTTATCTGACTTATCTAGTACATCTTTTCAAACCAATGCAATGCATTCCTTTTCGGCATTCCGTAAGTAAATCACTGTACAAAAGTGCTTTCCTCTGCGTTTCACATCTCCCCGGATTTAATGATGTGAGAAAGTCACTAACAGGCTGTGATATATTGTTATTATTAAGCCATGCCATGCCTTGGTGAATTCATGCGATTATTCTGATGTTAATGTTACATTTCACAAGTATGTAAATCATTTCATAAGATGGTAAATTAGGAAATCTATTGTGTTTTAAAGAGTTAAGTATTACCGTTGATGAGTTGATATGAGATGTGTACAGCAAACAAGTCAAAGAACCATCCATTCTTCGCCAACAATATTTACCATCTAATTTGACTTTAAGACTATGAGATGATAGTATTCAAAATAGAAAACAGGCCAAACCTTCTCCTTATCCTCCTGCCTGTCCTGTCTTGTTAAGCATGTTACACGTAAATAATGTCTACTATTATTATTATAGCTTTTCACAATCATGTCCATGTCCAACAATCGCTTAATAGACAACTTTAAGACAGACATGGTCAAAGTACGAAAGAATAATAATATGAAAAATATCGTATACATATTGCGATGTGATCTACTGCATTCAATTTTTATAGCCTTGTTTATAAATGCAATTAAGGTCATAACATAATACATAGTTAATCGGAATGGTTGAAGAGATCAAAGGAAAATTGAAGTTGACTTCAGTCGGGGAGGATGTTATCATCGCGTCTTGTTAGTCGCTAGCTATTACACTTTATCTTTGCCACAATGAAAATTCCTCTGCTTATTTGAATCAATGCAGAATGGAGGATCTTCCGATTTGATTTTTTACTGTCCGCTTTTATTATCCCATCCATTCCCCACTTTGAAATCCACTTGTTAAGGACAAAGTTGAAAAGATAAATGAAGGCAAAAGGAGAGAGACCCACCTCAAGCATTTCTAATACCATTTTTTATTACTATGAATATAAAAAGTGAGCAATAATAATATTGCTAAAAAGCAGAAGACAATCTCAAAAAGCCAATGCACTGCTCAAAGACATAAAGAAACCAAATCATCTCCCAATGCAATAATCGTTTATCCTCCTTATTCTTTTCTTAAATCGATGTGGAGTCAGTCGATCCGCAATATTTTTTTTTGCAAAGAAGAGCACGCACATTAAACGGTTTCGTTTGTTTGGTAGGATGGAAAATATGCTATGCACATCACATCATCAACATTCAGCATCGCAATCTTGTTCCTGTTTTCTTTTATTATTTTTTCGCCTTTGATCGGGGGAAAATGCCGCCGTGATTGCTATCACATCACATCATATCACAACTTCAACTTTAGCATAGCAAAGCGCTGGCAATACTGTTATAACTAGCTATAGGTAGGCTATCTCTATACTTACTTTACTGTCAATAAATATGTGAGTAGTTTGGCTAATACCGATGATGCTGCTGCTGATGATGATGTTGGATCATGCATGACAGCTTTTTCACAACTTTTTTCACATTCGATTATATTTATACTTTTTCAGTAATTTTTTCTCTTAAAGAAAAGTATTTCACATGTTGATGCGGAAAGCAAAATCTTTTTTTGTGCTGCAATCTTCTTTATGTATTACAAAATAGTGAGAAAGATGCGATTTCGGTATCCTCCTACCAAGGTTTTTTACCTACATGACCGGTGGCGCTAGACAAAGCATAAATGCTCATGTTATTGTTGCAATATGACTTCCTACTCTCATCAGTACATCCTGGGCATGTTTTGTAGGATAGAAATATTTAGCAAAAAACTGATGAGAAAAAGGATATACATAACTAGCTTCTCCGGTATGCTAAATATTTTCATTTCTTTTAAGTTTACTTGAACTGTACCTTATTCCTCCGTCGTCGGTCGGAACAAAAACAAATATTTAATTTCATTCGTAATTTATTTCAAAGGATTTGAGCAAGATTATCCATTCATCATTGTGTATTACGGAGCAGCGTCAGTGATATTTTGTAAATATGCAGACAAACAAACAAACAAACAAGCAAGTAAAGACAAGTGGGACCACCCAATTAATTAGATTTTTGCTTTCCTCCAAAAAATTTACATTTTTAATTAAAGCCAGCAAGTTTAAGGTAGCGCGGAGCAAACTCTTCAGTGTAGGCAGACATCAACCATAAATTTCTATTTACTTAGGCACCATCACCATAAAAATGTTTGCTCAAGAAAATAATATTTGGAGAGTGCGTCCAATGCGTCAGCCGCGTCCCTTGGCCCATATGAAAACACGTTGTTGGGCGTAGGCAGTAGGTATTTTTCTTTCGAGCCTTATCAGTTTTATTGCGTTTACGATGAGATAGCACACCAGTAGTAAATGGCAAAAATGCCGATGATGATGGCCATTCTCTGCCGGTGCTTGGCACTTGGCGATGATGTTGATGATGATTTTCGCCTTTTCTTTTCTCGTTTTTTTAATCTTCATAGCCTGCCTGCGGTTTGCCGCAAAATTGGATAGCGTCAGATGAGTGAAGATACTAAAGGATGATAATACAGTACCTACATAAAAGGAAAGAAGTGGAGAAAAAAAAACACTTTTTTTTATCTCTCACGACATATGTACCAAGTAGTTATATACATAATGTTATAGAGAACAATCAAGCCACTCCTTTAACTCATGGTCCAACCAAGTTCTTTTTTCGCAAAAATGCCTCTTCAAAGGGGAACGCAACATGTTATTATGTAGGCAGGCATAACTCTTTTCGGATGATGATGGTATGACGGTGCGGTATGTATTTACCCTCTTCTTTCACGTACAAATCTTGATGATGATTATGAGATGATGGAAAGATTGGTGGTGGACTGAAGGATAAAATGAGAGAGAAAATCATCAGAGTATTTTCTTTCTCCTTTTCACAAACACGCATAATGTGCTTGCCGCACTCTCCAAACAGCACGTACTTCAGAGGGAAAACATTTTCATACATACAAGGCTCTCATTGTATTTTTTTTGCTTGTAAAATGATTGCCATTAGCACATTTTTTTGCCAAAAAAAATGCGGACCAACAACGCACACGTTTACATTCAAAGTGCTTGTATCATTTGTGGAGAAAATTGATGGTAAATATTTATTCTTTCTTCGTGGGGCTCATCGTGAGATGCATTAATTCCGGTAAATGGCACATTGGATAATTTACATATTTATTGAGGGGATAAATACCTGCTTTTACTTGTGTTGCTTGAGAAGATTTATTAATAATACCGATGCCAATTAACCATTCAACATTTAAAAAAATATTTTATTATGCATTTTAGCGTTTCAGTGTCGCAGAGCGTCCCATCCTCTACTTGGCCGTGTGTCAAGTCTTGTTCAGCATTGGGGTAATTATTGGATCCACCTCAACAGTCTCTTGCGTCTTTGATAAAGCAACTGGACTCAATCTTCTCGCTGCTGGTGGAATGGTCCCGTCATCATGCGCTGTTGTATTCCTGTTGACATACTTTTTTGGAACTGCTGCAAATATGTGGTAAGTAAAAAACAAATTTATTTCATGAAGATATAAATTGGTCTACACTTAAAATAACCTTTCACCTTTTCATCTGAAGATAATGAAACCATTCAAACTTTTCTTCAAGAAGACGCAGACACAGTGTCATAATCCTTTACTCTTAAAACATCTCAATAGAAATAGACTCTCAGTCTTTATCTTAGCATTAGAGTTTCTCCTTAAGCACCATTTCATGTCAAATGCTGACCTTAAAACTTATCCTGCGGTAGCATTATGGAGAGCACCATTACCATTAAGATTCCCCCAATCCCTATCAAAATCAAGCCATTAAGAACAAAGTTTCGTCCAACAGAAAGCAAAGTCTGCCCACTCCTTCAATTTCCATTTCCAACCTCTGCTCCTTCCCTATCTTTAAATAGCACTCTTCCCTGGAAAAGGAGAGTCCCTTAATGACCTGGAGACTGAAAATATGAGTAAGTGAAAAGAAAGGGTTCAGCTAATAGTAATTGCCCATGCTTGGCTTAGGTTTCATTCATTTTGACTCATGTTGCACTGCAACTACTAAGTCTGGTCATTAACGTAAACTAGCCAGTCGGACACTTACGTCCTGATAAGGGAGACTACTGCCATTTAGGAATACACACACAACATACATAACTTTATCCTTTCCTTTCTCCTGGTCTGTCTCGTAACCTGAGAATGAGATAAAGTCTTCTTAATTCCTTTCGATGGTCCTGTTTGTAGAAGCTCAAGAGGAAAACTCTCTGATTATGTCAATTAGGACTTGTGAACCCTGCCAGTTATCCTTTTTTAACGACTTGAGCCCTTCTATAAATACACATTTAGGGTTAGGGATTACTTTCGAGGATGGTCATTATCACCTCAGGAAAAAAATGACTGATTGAAGCATCAAGTAAAGTGCATTAATCTCTTTTGATGAGGAGCTGTGTACGAGAGTGATGATTATATTGATAAAACATAATGCTCCTTACTACATAAAAAGACTGAGTAAAAACTCAACCACTAAACTTTACTTTTCAATGACAGGTTTCTCCTGTCCAACTTTAAAGGGTTAATTTGGAAATAGTAAATCCGATTTATTCATTCACAATGCTCTACCGTGCTTTCATTTCCCTATCCTGATCAATTTTTATACTTCTTCATTCCTTCGAGTTAGATGAGAGAAGTTTGTTGTTTTTTCTTTCTGTGAATGTGTTTGTGTGTGATGTTATCATTTATCACACCTTGAAAGATGGTTCAAGCCTCTTTTGACAAGAGACTGACATGACCACATGGCAAAGTGACACCCGACTCGACTGGTTACACACACAGAAAGCCATGGCTAGATAACATATTGTCTTCACATTGACATGCATTACAGTGCCTAAGGGCTCTGAGGTACATAAAATCCAAGTATAAAATATCTTATACTTTAACTCTCCCTTCCCTGTCCTTAAAAATCCTTTTGGTTTGTTTTTGGATAAAGAACGGACATGGTCATGATATGATATTCCTTTTGTATGTATCTGTTCATATCTATTCATTCTTCATCACTGCATTGCATTCATTCAGGACTTAACAGCTTAAAGAAGGAAGCCCTTTTTTCCTTCATTAATTCTACTAACTTGGAAGAAAACATTTTTTGTTGACTCTTATATAAGTAAACCAGCAGGAATGAGAATTTATAGTTGCACATGATTTTCCAAGGTATTTAAGTTTCTTCCTTTCCTGTGAATATTTTACTGTACAGTCCTGAAAGCCAAGATTTTCTCCTTTTTCTCAAGCATTCACTTGACACCACCACCGGTGTTTCAATTTTCTCTGAGAGAGCTGGCTAGGCTGGCAGGGACACCCTGGTTGGAAATTTATGGTCTGTTTCTGAGCTGAAAACGCAAACCTCTCTAGCTCCTAACTAATACAAATGCAAAGGGATGCATACCTACTTCATTTCAGTAAAAATCTCGTGAGGAATTTCTTATCCCATTCTAGAACCCATGCTCCTGTCCACCCTTTTCCTTCAGTCTACTGTGCATTTTTAATGTGATTTTTCTCATGCGCTGGTTAGTTTCTATTACTGAAAATGTAAATACTCCATGAAAAAATATTCATCAATCTTGCTCAGATTACTTTAACTTATTTTTCTATTCCCATTTAATTGAAATAATGTGCAGTTAAAAGCAACCCCTATAAAAGTGGCCTTAAAGCTGTAAAGAAAGAGAAAACCAATATGGTTTAGTTTTCCTTCCCTCAAATCTTCAATATCCTTTTGGTTTACGAGCTCTCGGTTTCAAAAATGGAGAATATCATATTGCATCTCGCATCCCATTTTCTTCACCATCGCCACCACCAACCCCAACACAACACCACAACTTGGCCATATCATGAAAAATATCAGTGGAGCATTCACTGAATATTTCCACCCCGTATGAAAACATATCCACCATGGGATCATATTACATACTACTTGTCTTGCTACAATAACTCGCACTGGCTGGTTAATGGTTTTCTCAGAAAACTTTAAAAGATTCTGAAAACATCGTCATTGAATAATATGTACCCTCAAGATGGTTGGCGTTGGTCTTTTTGTGGAGAGTAAATATTGAAACACCCCCTTTTTTATTCTGCTGTCCGCAACAGTTTTAATTATTTAACCAAGGAGGAGGGATGGATTCAATCAGTGACAAAAGGTTTAAATTGAAAATTAAATTAATGTGAAGCCCTCAAAAATATGAGAATTGCATAGACTAAAGTGGGTAAAAGTGCAACTATTGTAGAAGAACGGAGAAAATTATTTTCAATATTTTCTTCCAATTCTATCAAAAATATGTTTTGTAAGCAAAAGTGAGAAAATTTACAAGGCATAAACAATCGCTAGTTATCATGCTGGCACGTTTCCCCATAAATTGATTAGAATGACTATGGCTGACTGAAGAAGGAGCAACAACAAAATTTACTTCTTCGCAAAAGTGCATGGAGGGAAGATAACTCTCATAACTCAACTAGAAAGACACTCTTAAAAATCGAGAGAGTGAAATAGTGAGATCGAAGGATGGGAATATATTTAAGAGGATGATGATCATGATGATGATTATGATCATCATGACCAGTAAAACTGGGCTGGACAACACGTATTTTGCATTGACTCCTTCCAAAGAGAGAAAAAAATGTTTCAAGTACATTGCATACCTAATAGCATACATCTCTTGTTCGTTCATCATTTTCATCCTCCTCATTGATATTCAATTAGAGTAGCTCAACTTTTCTTGTCACATGGTGTGATCTTCTCGTTAAATAAAATCTTTTTTTTTTCTTCTTTTATCATCCATGTTTTTCCGTTCCTTGTTTTTCGTGAGCTCTTGTAAAGGTGTACAAAAATTCTAATGAGCAAACAAGAAACATGCATAACATACAGGAACTTTTATGTAGTGATGCAAATCCGCATAGGTAGGTAACAACATCCTATAGCCTGGGATGAGAGAAAAAATTAGTAAGTTTTTAATGTGAAGCCGGCAAGACCATCATGTTGAGTGCTGACTGACAAAACAGCAAAATTGCATAATAATAAGAAATGGGATGAGAACTTTCATGAAGATTCTGTTTTTTACATCATATCATGGGAGCCGTTTACAATAGCGTGCAGCAATGCAACCAAACCAGAAGAGAGACGCAAGACGTCACACTCGTCGTCGTCGGTCGTCCATCCGTCCTTCGATTCTCAACCGTGGTTGATTCCCTCCTGCTGAGCTGTATCAAACGCGGGGAAAATTATTCCTTTCCTTAAGCCAAAGATAATTGTTTTTGATTCCTTACACAGGAGACAATAGATCCCTTTTCAGATCCGATATGAGAGCTGAAGCTCATCTTCAGCCGTAGTCATAATCGGTGTCGACGGCAAAAGTAGAGAGAACAGACTGACGGATGTCTTTCTGTTTACCTTACTTAAAATCCTTGATAACGACCATTACACAATTATTTTTCCCTTTTCAATTTTGAAAATGGGGAAATGTTTTTTCCTTAATTCCTTAAGTAAATAAATCGCTAATTCTTCTGCTAAACATGTGGGTTTTTGGATTTGGCTGGGTCCTTTCCTCCACCATGCCTGTCTTGTCTGGTTTGGTTTATGTGTACCAGGAAAGGACAGCTGGATTTCAAAATAAAACCTCAAAATCGTATGAGGAGGAGTGACATGACTTCTTGTTTCCATTATTTCCATGTGCCGTCAGTCAATCACTTGTAAAAAAAAGAAAGAGAAAAGAAGCCTTTTTGTCTGATTGACATTCAATTTTCACGATGACATGCTTTGCTCCTGCTACCAAAGCCAAAGTGCATACATGTGCATATTCAAATGAGATGGGGATAAACAAGGAGGAGAGGAGAAGTTCAAATTTCTCCTTTTGACTTGTCATAATTGTCAGGTATAATAATCCACGTAAACTGCACATTTATTGGATGGGATTCTTTTTGAGCAGGTCGAAAATGGATTTTGAATGTATAAGGCCCCGTTGAGGTTTCCTCTTCTTAACAGTCCTCTCGTTTCACATGCACGTTTATCCCTCCGAAGAAAACCTTATTTTTTTGATTGACAGACGGATGGATGGACAGGGAAGCAAAGTGAAACCTTATTTATTTTACCAGAATGCACTTGTTGGCTTTAGTAGTAGCTTTAGAGAAGTTTATAGAACAGAAAAGGCTAAACTGCATAAGGAGGCAAAAAAGGTGAGTTACCAGTTCCGGTCTTGTAGGTTCTGCCTTGGCTCTGACGTGTAAATTGTCTGCCTCCCTTTCATTGCAGTAGTAGAGGAAGAACAGAATATGGATTTTTTCTTCTTATGGGCTATGTTAAGAGGATATGTGGATTTGTATGAAAAGGTTTTAAACTGCTTACTTTACGATCATTATCGTTATTATTATCAGTTTAGTTTAGAAATTATGGGATAAAATCTTTTGATCTGATCATATTCTATTCTAACACGCGGATTTGTAGGGTGCATATGAATGCAGCACAGCGTTGTGTGTGTATTCTTATTCTTGACTACATTACGGGAACTTGATGATGATTGTTACCGGCACCTCGAAGAAAATTATGAATATTCAGCAACCTTGAAGAAACATTCAACAGTGGAGCAATAAATGTAAATTGCTACCTGGCTTGTACACTACCAGTACTCTTCCCTCAACAGAAACTCCAGTAGTAGATGGGGACTTTACTTGTTTCAACGATTCTGTCTACCTGTGTTAAACATTGTGTGGTGGCATGTCTTCTACTAGCTCACCCTTTTCCTTGTCTGAAAACTGTCTTGACTCATTTTAGTTAATTCCCTCCAGAGATTCTTCCTTTCCTCTGTGCAACTTGCATGATAGAGTGGGTGATGATAGGGTGCACATAAAGTATATTTAGAACATGGAAGATTTGTTTACTCCAACTTAGGATTTTGAAAAACTAAAATCTTCAGAAGGAGGAAGAAATACTGCGAGATTTCTCCCCAGAATGTTATCTTCCCATTAGAGCTCATATTACAAACAATTTCCGCTTCTCCCTTCTTCGTGTTGGTATTTCGTGCGTTGTGCGTAGACGATCATTTTATGATGATGGCCGTTATTACAGCTACTTATTTCTTTAAAAAGAGAAACATAACATGATGAACAAAGTGGGAAAAGAACAGAAGCGCTTATTTTATGTCACTTGGATGCATTTTAGGGCCTATACCTTTCTCTGTGAATGGAATTGTATTATCTAAAAGTGTATGGGTCATGTCATCATCATTAAACTTCAAAACATGTATATTCAGAGACAGGCAGCTTCTTTCCCACTTAGACTCGTAAAAAAGTTCAAGTATAGCAAAAAAAATGCGCAATGAATTTCTACACCACCTTGCCTTTATTCTCCATGATTAGATCATATTTTAAAAAGGTTCAAATTCAATTAAGTAACCCGAATCAAATCAAATCCCAATCAAAATTTATATGAAAGGAATAGAAAAGAGCATCTATGTATACCATGTGGGCACTAGATTAAATAACGATATTTGCGGTTAGTTACGCACTGTGAATAGAATCCATTTTTGTTTGCTTCTTGTTTACTGACAAGGCGTGTAAAAATGTTGCTCATTTATTAAATTCACTCTTGAAAAAGAAAGGAGCAAACGAGGGAGAGAGAAAATCCTGTTACCACTTTCAATTGTATCTCGTTGAAGCTCAACTTATAACACTTATAATTCCCATTGTAAAATCATTAAATTGTTAGGGAAGAAAAGATGAGAGGATTCAGAACCTATTTTGGACTGATTGAAATCTGGAAAATATTCTTCTTTTTTTCAATCCCTTCCCTAATAATAAACTTTCGAGTGTTGAACCTTTTTCCTCTATTGTTTCTTTTCATCCTTCTTTTTGACTTCTTTTTAAAGATCGAACATGGAGATCAGAAAATGTTTCTCGTCTTTTTATTGAAAAAATAAAAAAGTGTAAATGAAAAGTAGTTTTAGTCCAATCAAGATTCAGGAACAAGGTGCAGTTGTAAGGAGCAGCATTATATAAACAATCGAACATTTTTCTTCTGGAAAGAAGCAAACGTGGATTCTCTGGACAAGGATGAGATGATGATAAGAATTAATGTGGATGAAAATGAGAAAAGAGAAGGAAGATGTTTCGCTCTGGTATACAAGCCTGTGCGTGACATTTTCTCAGTTTTAGCCAGTCCCAACGAAAATGTCAATACTTCGGAGGGGAAGTGGAAGAGCCCTTCTAAGATTTCCCAATATTCCTTATGCTCAGTTTTTAAACCAACTTGAACTATTATGTTCTCCATTCTCTAGTCATGGATCTCACAGTCGCTACATGCCCTTTTGTTTCCTTCTTACGAAACAACCATCCACTTCTCCAAGATTTATTCCATTTCTGAAAAAGAAAAACGAGAGATTTTTTTTCCAATTTAGTGAAAAAAAATGAGTCCCGACAGGGGGCTTTCTGAGGATTTACACAGACGAAAATAGGGACTAGCACATAAAAGCATACAAAGTACAAAAGATGATGATGATGAAATGGAAAGAAACCAAATAATATTTATCCATTTACCCATTTCACCATTCATTTACTCTTGTGAAGGAGCAACTCTCCTCCGGTAGTAAATGCGTTTGTTTCTTCCAAGATGGTTTAAAGTTACTTTAAGTGGTTTAAACACTCATTATTATTTCAGGTTTGGAGGACGACATGACATGAGAGGAGTTCTGTAGGTATTTGTATTTGATGCTGTTCCTGGGCAGAACTGTATTCCTCGTAGTTTTCTTCCTTTTTTCACTTATTGTTCAAGATGGATAGATTATTCCTTCTCATTCTTCTTTCCACTTCCCCCTTCTTGTCTTTTCCAGTCATTTGAAATTCAAGTCATGCTTTTGAGCACAATGAGTGGAGGAGTTGTGTTATGGTGTGATGGGATGAAATAGGATGAGATGAACATGAACTGAGAGAAGGGAACTTGGCCAGGCCAAGTTGATTGAAATTGGAGGTGGCAGTGGAGTTCTCATCATCGTTGAATCCCTTCTTAGGGATATGGATGATGGGGAAGAGGGAAAAGGGAACCCTGTTAGCAGCCAGTCACACAGTCCATAAGATAAATGGAACATGAACCTTACTCTCACAGTGAGAGCCAAGAAGATCCCTTTCCTTTTCCTTAATGTAGCCTTCATGATATAGGGACCCAGGGAGGGACTGCACTGCAGCTTCCTTCTTAGCAAACAGATTTTTGAAATGGCATCTGCTCAGCACACAGCACAGCAGTAAAGATGGGGATGAAATATGATCGAGTTTGAAAGCTTGAAACAATCTTTAAGAAAATTATGGTGGTTTTATTGAAAACCTACACAAGCATATTACTCTACCTCCTTACGTAACTATAAAAGTAACAAAATTCTGTAATGATTATTCTAACGATCTTCTGATTCTCTTTATTTACAGGTGGGTTATCCTTTGTTTGTCTTGGCTTCTCTCCCTCAATCGGAACATGGCATCATCCCTTCAACAAAAGGAATGGTCCTTGTTCCATTTGGCCAGCTGGGGCATAGCATCCGCTCTCACTTCAACCGCACTCGTCCATAAGAAAGTCGATGCGGATGAATTGACCGGGATTTGTGGTGTTGGTTTTCAGGTTTGTGAAGAAAAATTATTGCTTTTTAGAATCACCATTTATGTATTTCCAGAGAATCCAGAACGGACCAAACGTTCAACTTTGTTAGCCTTAGCCATAGTGAAACTGGCACTGACACTACGACTCCCTTTTCCAACGATTTTAGGAACAGAACATATTTGAATTACATGAGCCATGCATGAATAAAATTGAAATGGCTATTAATTAGCCGTAGCTTTATCGTATAATAATTTATGCTCAAAATCCATTACTCAGATTATTCATCTCTCCCCCAGCCTAGCCTAGCTTAATTACATTGTTTCATGTTAGCTCAGCGTTTGAACTTTTTTACACTCTTATTACGTAGCTTAGCTCGAGACAAAAACTGTATAGCTGAGAGTTGAGCTAGTTGAAAAATTATTGAAGGAGTGACTCAGCTTTTCTCTTCATCGCTCATCATAAAATCAAACCTGCAACGGAACGCAACTCTCAGCAGCCATGCATCATTTAAGCATGTCGTGGCAATATTAAAATATCGTTCCATTGTGTGCTTGTGAGGACACGTCCGTCGTCTCCACTCACAATCTTTGGTGTATGCACTTATTATAATGATTATAAACAGTCATCTTCTAATTATTTATGAATGATTGTGGTGGATGCTGGTTAAACATGTCAGCGGCTTGTTGCCATCAATTAAAATATAACGAGCTTAATGGGCCTGTTCAAGAATTCTTACCCATGCCATGCCATGAATGCATTTAGCGTGATTGTATTTTTTTGAATGATCAAGCAAGCAAATGTGAAAGCATTTTTGCTTTTTTCCTTCTTCAATTGCACAGGACAAAAGAAAAATGAATTGAGTTGATTAGCGCGTTTGAGTAAATCGTTCGTTACATTTTATTTACACTCATTGCTCAGCCAAAACTGCATAACAGAACAGGCAAAAGTCAAACATGGGGGAAAAATCTGGTTGTTGCGTTTGCCTTGTCGGCGTGAGTTTATTAAAGCATTAGTAGTGAAACCGGATGTGATTTGCCGGGGGAGAAAAAAATCATCTGATTTGGGTAAGGATGTTCCCATCCCTAAAAAAATCATGCTTATGTAGCTTATGTGAAAGGTTATACAATTTATTCATGAGGGAGCTTCACTGCATACAAGATCGTTAATGGGAAAAGCTCATTTGAATCTGCGTAAAGGAAAGTGTTGACATGAAAATGAATGCGTTCTGAGATTTTTGAGAATTTAATTGACGTAAATGTGCTTACACCTATTTAGCATTTAAAGTTAAAACTTGTATCACGATTACCCAAAAATAGCTTGAGAGAAAAGAAGTAAGTATATGATTATGGCAATAAAAATAAAAGGGAAATCATTAGTTTTATGACTGGGTTTTGGAGCACAAATGAGCATCATCATCAATTTATTCATGTATTCGTCTGGGCTGTCAGTGCCAGTTTCTAAAAAATTCAAATTGAAATGAAAATTCAATATTTTTCTTTTGTATTTCTTTTTCCTCCCCGCACAAACAGGATATGGAAGCTCTGACGTACTACAACTTGATTCCATTAAGCATCTGCGTCTTCCTCGGCTACATGTTCCTAATTGGAGGGCTAATCGCGCGAATCTTCTTCCCCGAGTGGAACCTTCCCCTGTCCGGTTTCCGGCTGTGGAAGCCCAGCAGTACCTCTTCGGGACAGAGTCGGTTGGCCGGATGCGAGTTGTCAAACAATTCTGGAGCAACTACAACTGTTAGTCACAATAACCAAGGGGGAACAGCTGCCGTTGGTCATCCACATCATCAGCATCATTTACATCATCATTTGGGAAATGGAGGTGGTCATCTCCAAGCCCAGAATGGATTCAGAGGGCCACATGGCTACAGTCCGGTTTTAGTCCTGCCCAGTCATCCCAATGCAAACAGTCACTCTCATGGATATCATCATGGCCAATGCAATGGAAATAACAACAATGACGGGTCCCATCATCAGTATCCCGTAGGACATGGCTACTATCCGGGCTGCACGAATCCCGAGCTGGAGCCATTCTACACGAGTGGAAACAGCCCGGCGAGTGTGCTCGGAGTTGCTGTGAGTGGAGGAGTTGGTGGGGGCGGGGGAGGAATAGGAGGTGTGGGAGGGAGTGCAGCTGGACTCCAAATCCAAAGACTGACAAAGTCCTTAGAAAACTCTAAGGCTGTGTGGATGCGCATCGGCATCTTTGCTCTAGTTCATAGCCTTCCCATCGCTTGTCAGGTAAGATTGATGGAAATATATAAAAACTTTGCAAATTGAATTGAAACTTTCCATACCCTTCCCAAATTGAATTCTGCTTGTAAAAATACGCTCCCTTCACCAATCAACCACATTGATTATAATTTTTCTTATTTGTTTTATAATTTCTATGTAGATGGGCGCAATGATTTACGAGCTTGCAGGAAGAGAAGACTGGGAAAGTGGGAGGGAGCGCCCCAATGTGCAAATTTTCATCCTCAGACTCAACATGAATCTCCTTGCGGGTCTCACCATAGGTAAGCAGAAAAAACTAATTGTTTTCCAACTCGTTTTCCATGTAGTATTTAGATAGAAAATTTATAAATATATTTCCATTCTTCTAATCTTTTTCATTTCACCCTTCCTATTGCTCTTGACTTTCAAATTTTTATTTTATGTAAAATTGATTTGAAAATTACAAGCTGTTAACACATAAAATGTTTATCTCGTTACTTGACTCGTACTCTTCAGCACTCCGAAAAGGGGTAGGTAGGGAAATAGGTAAATAAATTCTCTTTAAAAAATAGAATCATCATCATCAACCACCGAAAAAAAAATTTTTTATGACATATCCTATCCCCAAGTTTCTCAACAAGTAATCTTCAGCTCATTTCAACAAGATTTTTTATGACTTTGTTGGAATTTTTATGCCCAGCCATAAAATTCGTGCCGAAATACATTCATGAACTGATCTACACGCAGGACAGAAAACACGCATATTTATATTTACTTTTTATATGATTTTTGTAGGCTCTAAAAATTTCCCTTTCCTTTCACCGTCCTCATAATCATAACAAGCCATACAAGGGGACCTAGTATGACATAAATATTTTGTTACGACTTTGGAAGAAGGGCTTAAACCTTTTGAATGTTTTATGGGATGGGTTTTATTTTATCAGGGGAACAAGGGAAAAATATAAGAAGGGATATAAAAAATATTTCCCTTGTCATCCGTCAGTGACAAAGCCATTTTTCTTAACAATTTTCTCTGAAACCCCAAAAAATAATAATAATTGTTACGACACACACTCCAGCGATATTAGTATGAGCTCTTAACATATTATCTGTATCTTCTGTAAAGAAAGCATAAAAAATTGTCGTCAGAATAAAATATCTTTTATCTTTCGTCAAAAATCCTAAATAAGCCAAGTCAGTACAGCCAGAGCCCCACAAAATGATTGTTACTTTTTTCCAAGAAAAGTTTTTAGAAACGGGACACTCACTTAAGTCAAGACTTGTCCCTTGAAATTTATCGTTCAAACTAAAAGTCAAAATTCAGATCCTAGTGTTAGCTTTAGAACTGCGCGTTATCCTTCATCTTTCATGTCGTCATCTTTTTCCTGTTGGGACCCTTTCCTTTGAAGAATTCCTTACCTGTCCTCGTAAAAGTTGAATGTTGTCCTAGAGCAGGGAAGATGACAAAGGCATCTTTTACAACTATGGCTGATAGGATGCTGGTGATTATGGAAGGAGCAAGAGCATCTGAAAGAAAGATGAGGCTGCATGAATGTATTAAATGGAAACGGCTATCTTCACTCAGGAAATAAATATTCCGAGAACTTTATGCTTCCAGCTATCTCGAAAGTAGGTAGGTATTGGATTGGGATGGAATACAAATCAGTAAAAACACTTCAGGACTCAACAACAACAGAGTAAACAACAATAAAATAGTTTGCCTCCCCTCCTGTTACGTGTAAGGTTGACAGTAGGAGTAAAAGATCAATATTATCATTTCTCGCAGTGACAATATTATCTTAAGGAGGCTTCTTCTTCATCCTCTCCGTCTCCAAAACATAAGTAGAAGCTACGAATTTTTCCATTGTACCGTTGGCCATTTGACATCTTAAAGAAAATATAAAGAAACTTTTACAGGAGGGCTCCATTGTCGGGGCATCCTGAGACAAATGCATTATCTGCTGAAGGTCTGAAAGGCTCACAAAATAAAACTCTTCAAGAAAGCATTTCTCATGATTTCTCACGAATCTTAAGAAAACTGTTCGTCTCTTCCATATCCTTCTTGATGTGAGTGAGTAGCCAGGTGAATTCAACGAGATAGGAGGAGGATGTTAATGTCTGCGGACTGAATTGAATAATAGATTGAATAAAAAGCATGAACATGACCGTGTTGAAACGACTCACCGAATTTAGTTATAATAAAAATAAAAATGACTCTGCACTTTATTTCCAAGTGCTGTATACAGCGCGAACAAGAGGACTTTTCAAGTAACGAGCTACCATTTGGTTGAAGAGTGAAAATGTACATGAAAAACTCTCTCAAGTCATCCTAGCTTCATTGTTAATCATTAAATAACACTTGAACCTTCAAGTTTCCTTTCTCTGACCTTTTAAAATGTCTTCTGTATAAATACTACATAACTGATGATGATTGTGACTTTTTTCTCTAACGATTGTTTTCTTTATTTTATTTTTGCCTCGACAGGTGCGTGGGTGCTCTTAACATACTCATGTAAGAGCTTGTCAGCGTTGACAAGGAGGCATTGTTTCTGCTTCCAGTTGCCAACGAGTAGCACTTCAAAGAAGAACAAGTCAGCCCATCATCTCACCCATAATGGGAGTCACCATCATCAGCACCACGTTCAAGGCCAGAAGTCCTCAGTAGTTCCTAGCTCCTACTTGGCCCCACTCCTGCCAGACACTTCGAATGGGAATGCGTCCTCAATAATTCCCAATAGCTTACCACCTCCAATGATCCCACTTCCTGCTGGGTCATCCTCCTCCTCCTCTAATAACCATAATAGCACTTTGCCAATCCTCGGTTCAAACAATACTTTCACGACGAGGGGAGCCCTGGCAATTCACAATGGCGTGGGGATGATGACGAGTGGGAGAAGTCATAATGGGGGAAGCAGCATTCATAGTCATCATGTTCCTCCCTTGCCAGCGAGGAATCCTCCGGATCATTTCCCATCCCAGCAGCATCATCATCACCACCACCATCAAAGGATAGATTCTTGGAGGCGAGGTGAAACTATTGTTTAAGGCAGCAGAATGAACTCATAAATGGTGATGATGACGGAGACGAATAACTATCGATGAATTTAAAACAAAACTTAGCTATTCTGTCACTTTTATAATTAATACCAAAGATTTCCCCCGCGTTCCTTTTAATAATGCGCGACTGTTTTTAAACTTTAGTCGTCTTTAAACCAGGTTTAATCTGTTTTTATCTATTTAGCTAGGTAAATTGTACGTTACGGCTACGATAATAACGGAATACTAATTAATTATTTCACTGCTTTGAAATAAGTAAGCATTTATATTGTACACTAAATTGTATAGTTATTTTCAAATTAACGCTCTTCGGCTTAAGTATAAGTATTTTAAGTTAGTTAATTAGTAATAAGTAGGCTAGTGAAGCAGTTTATGAAGATGGAAACTATAAAATGCAAAGTTCCAGAAAGACTACCTATTTGTAATTTAATTATTTATGATAAGTGTACTGATAGTACTGACACTCATACTTACACTGTGAAATCTCATTTTCTTAAATATAATTACTTATTATACCAGTTTATATGACAAGATGCTAATGGTACATTAAAAGTAGTGAAAGTTGCATAATAGCTCATAATATTAAAATATTTATAACTGTCTACTTCATAATTAATTTGTGAAATTGTATCTTCGTGTTTTTGTAATTGTGAAAGAAAAGTAATTATGTGAAAGTGGGATAATACTTGAAACGAAATAAACAAGGCGCAGTTTCAAAAAACTTGCGACCAAGTTTTACCAAATGAAATTCAACTCATTCTCCATCGGGATTCATTCTTATTCATTAAATCGGTTTTTCGTGCAGCATTCAAATTGATTATGTCATCGGAATGACACTCGTTTCGTATTTTTTCATGAAACTATGTAGCTAATCATCATCGTTTAGTAGGAATGGATTCATCGAGAATATCCGTTACGTCATGTTCCTTCTCGGTAAATGTGCATAGGTATGTTCATACAATTTCATTCGACTAGTCTTCCAATTCAGGTTCATCACCTTCTGAAAACGTAGACAATGCAGCGACATAAATACTGTTCTCCCTCGCTGTAATTTTTCTAATAATAGACATTACTACTAAAAATATGAATGTGGAATATTGAAGGCGGAATCCTACATCACGACAACGTACAATATCCAATCAGCTTTTTGTCGTTGATTTACAAATCAGGCTGATTTGGTATCACATAAAAATACATCCAAAATCACCTTTCGTACTACTGGACTAGCATATAACTGACCAGTGCTAATTTTTGAAGGAAATCGTGGTCTGTGCTGCCTTCCCTATGAAAACGGAAGAGCAGAAGTAGCTTCGTGAACTTGCTAATGAATGCTAACAAGGTCTGATTGTAGTTGGCACTGGCAGGCAGAGCAAGAGCCAGTTAAGTAGGCAGTGTAAAATGTTTGTAAGCAGTTTCTGTTGCTATCATAAATATTACCCATACGTGACAAATCCAATTTTGATAGACCTGATTTAAAAAATTCATTGTTTTAGTGTTTGATAACATGGATTATATTTATGTCAATGATGAGATGACTATTATCCAGTCCAGCAATCATATCATATCTTAAGTAAGTGCATTCTTTCGCTACTTAGCCTCAATTACAATATTCTACTAACATATGAACAAGCAAACGTTCAGCATCGAGACAATCCTTAATTTCAGAACATCAACTACAACAATGCTACGGTTTGATTAGACCAACAAACAGTTAAACTCCTAAAATAACCAACATTCAATAAACAAAACAAACATGACCTCTTAACAACTTTCCTCTGAAATTCCTCATACCTAACAAGCAAAATAAATGTCCAACGGAATGGGCAGTTGAATTGTATTGTATAAGCAATGAGGTGGGTGTCCATCCCCATCCATCTCCAACTCCATTGTCTTTACAGCTTCTGCATAGGAAAAAATTCTTCTTCTTTCTTTGCCTGCTTCTTTTCTTTATGACAAGATGAGTGCCAACACGGCCGGACCAGACCTGGAATGCGAGTGGAAGAGGAATAGATATTTATTTATCTGTCAAAAATTATTGCCATCATAAAGTACAATAATAATCACTAGAGCTGGCCAAAATATGCCCGAATTTCATCCAAAATATGCATGCAAATATGACTCAATTTTCGCAAAATATGCCCTTAAAATATGACCTTAAAATATGACCTTAAAATATACCCCTAAAATATGCACTTAC